>KB676091.1:0-43677 GCA_000349165.1 Anopheles christyi | reverse complement strand
ACCAGACAGCCAGTCGGACTCGGGAAAATTACTACGCTCATTCATAATACACACACACACACACCGATAACCCAACCAACTCGGCCAACGCACTCGGTGATTGAGAAGGTTGCAGGGTTTTCCCTATTTTCTTCTCAATGCAATTTTGCTTCCCTCTCTTGCGTAACCCCTTTTCACTCACGGTTTCGCTCGCATCCTTTCGAGGCACCATGGAAACGGGCTCAGCAGCACACGAGCAACGCTCGGTCTTCGGACTCAGCACGATCCGCTCACCCGCGTGCATCTGTTTGTGTGGCAAGATTAAAGTAAAGCATAACTTTATTTAATATTTTCGTAAACATTATTGCACGAAACTTCCAGTGCAGCAACGTAACGGAAATGGTAACGGACATTGCAGCGAAACAGCGGAACCTTGTCCGTCCGCGTGCGACTATCGAGAGCGAGCGAGAATGTGGTTGCTTTGATGAGACCACGCGCATCACATCAAGCTGAGCAGAGGATATGCAGACGCTGGAAACAGGCACACAGAGTTACCAGCACCACGCAAACCCTTTCGTGTAAAGCAGCCGGGCATGTATCCAACGGGTACACCACTATACTATCACAGTTGATAGTGTGCAGCCGAGAACGCATCACGTACCATCATCTCACAGGCTGGTAGATGCGCTCGATTTGTGCCTCCGTGTTTGGAGCGTGTGCTATTCAATATTCCAAAGCTTTGGTGGTGGCGTGTCTAGACTACGTTTAGGGTTCCGGTATAGCAATCAAAAGTGAGGTGCACGAGTACAAAAGGGCGCCGGAAACACATTTACCCGTTCGGCGGAGGTCGTTAAAATCGCTATTTGTGCGTGTGTGTGTGTGTGTGTTGTGATACTTAAAATTCGCTTTTCGACCTCCGGTACACACAGGGTACGGATTTTACAAACGGGTAAAAATAAGTGAGGTTTGTGTATTGTAAAGTTGTCCCGTACGCCGTCGGGACAACAGGTTTAGAATTGTTTCCACACCCTTCCAACGGGAAAGAGTAGCCTTGTGCTCATTAGCTAACAAACCATTCTGGATTAAAAGTAGACCATTCGAGGTAGCGGAGTAAGTAAGTCGCCATTTGCTTCGAATACTTTTCTCTTCGCTTTCGGTACGGTTCTTGCAACGCAAAACACATCCCAAAGCTTCAGGCCCGGCTACGCTGAAGATCACACCGATCAGTCGTACGCTTAGGTTCGGTGTTGCGGTGGTGTTGAAACGGTTCCGAGCCCAATCTATCTATACATTAAAAGGCACGGCTCTACGGGGTGCCATCTTCGGTGTTTGTGTGCCCTCGTATGCGCCAAATTGCATGTAATTGCGTTACCGCGTGTGTGTGTTTGGACCGTGTTTTTTTTTCCCTTGGCCCTTCGTCGATAGTGTGTGCCGCCGTGTTCCACTGCATTCTTGGGGATGTTTTACAGCTTGTTTTTCGGTGTAAAGCACAGCTAAGTGCAGCTAAGGTGTCGCTTACCGTGCCCGGTTACAGCAAGCGTAAGCGGCACCCCCGTCGTGTGTGAGTGCATGCGTGGCCCGCGAGTCGAGATACCAATATTGTCAACCAACGGTGACGAATTGAACGTTTATGTAGCCCGCAGACGATCGGGGAGTGCGTATAAGTGCGTACATCTTCATTCGATCTCGATTCGAACCCGAAATCACCGCTGGATACTGTGTTAGTGTTGGGCATGGATAAAATCAGTGCGCCGCTGTGAGGGCGCCATCCATGTTCAGCCTGTTGGCCAGGCCTGCTTCGATCTGTGTGTGATTGTAAATTGGTTGCATAAATTGATTGGCCCCTGTTTTGCTGTTATTCACCTTCTACCCCGTTGGACAACACCCTAAATCGTGGTATCGTACTTCAATCAGGTGGTGCTTGTTTGTGTGTTTCCCTATCTCTTTGTAACCTATCTTCCCTATACAACCTTTTTACAGTTGCAGTTTTCCACCATTTTCTTCAGCCTTGAACAGGGATCTAAATGCTTTAGGAGGAGGGGTACAATAGAAAAAAATCGGTAATCTTCCATTCGCGTCATGTCTCTGTGAGTGTGAGTGTATACAGATGTTGTTGAAAAGTGTGTTGTTGTTTGCCGTACCACCCGGACCATCCCTGTAAACTCCCGCGCACCGCACGTACGATGCTGAACCGATCAAAACAGAGCGCCTAAACTCCCTAATGAGCTTACGGCGCACTCTGCCAGTAGTGGTGTACTGCTCCGGTTGGCCGTAATTAACATTCTTCCGCACCGGTATCGCCACACACACCGGTCCAACGTATTTCTTGCCGTCTAGTTTTCGGTTGGCCCAGTCAAACCTTCGACCGAGCGATTGTGCCCAAGAGTATTGGTGCGGGCCCGCGCGGGTTAATATAATCAAATCGAAATCGAAACCTCATCTTGTGACACTGCTAGGCAGTAGTAGTGTTGCCTGTTTTTTTTTTTGTTTTTGATCGGCTGGCCCAACGTTGCGACGTAGTGTGAGCAACTGTCCGGGCATAAAAATCAAATCGCAAATTGAGTGTAACCTTTACGGAATTGGAATTCTAGATCGCAGACGATTGTCGCCGTGGTTGTGTGCCGTTCTATAGTGTATGCAGCTTGATTGCTCCAAAGGCAACTGTGTTTACTGGAGTGAGAGCGACAAAAATTACCTGCTGGAAGCAGCGGCAGAATATTCCGGTGTTGGCAACGAGCCGAAGGTAAGAATTTTTCACACATCACTGTTAAATGTTTAAAGTTGGGCCATACAAAAAACATGGAATCGAGCAGTGCTAATGTTTCAATTTGTCTTTCATTTATTGCATGATGGACGATGAAGAGGGAAAAGGGTGTATGACTTGCACGTTCTGAAATGTATTCGTTAAATGTTTTTTTAAGCCAAACCCCTTTATGCAACAAAGGCTTTTATGGCCAGACAAACTTAAACGTAATAGGTACATCCCTAACAAGCTTTGAACTCTCCTGCACTTAAACCAAGACGCGAAAAGCGAACTGTTTAAGGAGCCTGATTAGTACGGAAGTAATTTGAAATTATCATCGTAGCTTCGAATTAGCAGAATTTTCAAACTATCAAGGTGTGCCCGAAGCGTAATTTTACTGGCAAGGCTCAACATCTCACCTGGTATAAATTTTACACTCACATCACCCTTTCATGAATTCTAAGATATTCCAACTTACCTTCTCCAGTGAGCCGCCCCAATGCACAGCGAATATCCATCTTTACAGCAGAAATTAGTGATTTCAATTTAATTTTTTCCACTACACATTCACTTCCGTTCGACGAACAAATGCTCCTTCTTTATAGTGGAACGAATAAAATCACGCTAGGACCACTTTCGTAGCAATGCTGAAGAATGTAATAAAGACAATTCCTCGCTTTAACCATCCAGGTTCTGAGCAGGCCAAGAACAGTCCTTGCCCATGTACAGAGCCTATTCCATCTCCATTCGGATGTTTGCAATGAATTTATAATCAATTTTGCCGAGTTTCTTGCACAGATAAAGGGCCCATTGATGTGGATGCATATCGCAAACAATGCATTTAGTGAGCCATATATTATTTAGTGTCATGTGAGCGATTTGCTATCGTCCATTCAGTTTCCATTGCCTAATGATGCAAATAGTCCATGAGTCCATGAGCCAACTGAATCTGAAGCTACATCCACACTGTTGTGTACATTCCTTTAAGCGAAACTAAGAACAAAACAATCTCACTGCGTGGTAAATGAACATTTCCCCCATTGGCTGCAGCGTAAGTGGGGCAACAGGAAGGTAAATAGAAATTAAGCACCAGAATTCCCGCTACTCGGGGAAGTGATGTTTGACTTTTGCCATTTTTGTTTTAGCCCGAAAGATGTACGTGTATGGTATGGGTCATTTGGCATTACTTTCGTTGACTGACGCTGACTGGAATGACCGACAACCGTAGGTGATTAGGAGCGAAGTTATGCTTCAACTCCCATTTGCATTATTACATATCGGAGAGCTTTAAGCGCTTTGATTAAAAGAAATACCGTTGATGATTCGGACATAATCGGGTCAGTTTTTATAACCTGTCAAAACCAGCAAACGACAGGAACCCTAAACAAACGGATATTGTAAATGCAAAAAAAAATGGTTCCACTATCTTCTGCCTTACCGCCCCAAATAACGCTGCTCACACCTTGCTCACACCGATTGATGCTGGGCGAGTTAATGACTCGAATTGCCAATTCCAATCGCCGGAATTATTCAGGGGAATCTAATTTCTACTTCATAACATCAAGCGAAGTAAAACATTCCACATGTTTTTGCTGTTTAATTGAGTGCAGAAGCATTATTGCTGTTCGAGGAAATAACACAAACCCCTAAACGCATCCCACGATCAATCAAAATTTAATATTCAACTTTGAAGCACTCGCTCAGCTATTTTGCATCAATATTAATGGTTCGCACTGGTCCACTACTTGCAGTCTTTGCACCTTCCTGCGTCACCCACTCGTGTTGTTTATCGGGCCACAGTCGGCAAGGCTACCGGATGGCCTCAAAAGCTCCGACCGACCATTGTCGTTGTTGTTTGTTGCTGCTGCAAACGAACCATTACGCCTCACTGACGACTGACTGACGACATGAAAACCAAAGTCCTTACGTCCCTTCGCTTGTCACTCATCAGGACAGCGAGAAGAAAGCAAGATAACGAAACAATCCGTCAGGAGTTTCCTTTTTTTCCTTTTTTTGTTTGTTGGTCTCTTCCATTTCTGTCCTGCGAGGTCCTTGACGTTCTGCTTATACCGATATTGAGCCGATCCAAACAGAATCTCACTGCATTGAAGCGTACCAATTATCGCAAGAAACTGTCACTGCAAACATTGCCAGCCGAAAGTGGCGATGCAAAAATGGCAATCGCCAATGGTCAAGAATTTCATCTTGTATTTGTTGAAAAGGGAGGACGTGAGCAAGAAATTTCCCGTTCAGTTTCATTTCTCGTTTGTAAATCTATTGTGCACGTCAATTGAACTGTTGCCAGTTGGATTTCCTTTGAAAGCAGCAGAATAAAAGGGTGGAAAGGGTTAAAGGGGTGGATAGTGTTTTGTAACAAAGTGAAACATTCCATTCTACAGTGGAAATGCGTTTAACACGTCCTTCAATGTTGAGCGATCCCAAGGGAAATTTTCTTGCTTTGCCTGATTTGCCTTTTTCCTAGTTTTTTTTAACCTAGTTTGAAGATTTATTTTTGTTCTTAAAATATTGAAGTAAAACATTTTAGTAAATATGTACCAACGTTTACACTTCTCTACCGTATACATGGAGTTGTGCTGCAGTACAAGCGATACAGTTTTCAACCAACGGTCAAGCGTAAACCCGACATGTACCGCCCTATTGCAATGTTTAATTGAGCACGCAAGCAAAACATGCTGCGTACATAATCCGAGTTTTCATTGATAGGATTAAACAGGTTTCCTCCATTCATCTCCTGATAATGATGATGCTGGTGATGATGATGTGAGCTACGTAATCGGGTGATTATAAACACGCTCACACAAGCATGCACACACGTAAGGGATACAGTTTCGTAAGTACTACCACACCGTAACAGGGCCGATTGCACATTTTCCATACCGATGGAGGCGCCCATTAGTTTGTAGCAAATGCTCGGTATAATGTTTTTGGGGCTTTTGGGTGGACATCATTGCAACAATGCTGATTTTCGTTAGTGTGGAAGAAATGTGATGATTTAACATAACGAAATGAATCGTACGTAAGCTAGACATTGTATGTTTAAGAAGGTATTTAAATTTAAGGCAGAAAGACACCGTCACATAATATTTTGGTGTACAGGCTAATAAAATAAAACAATATCGGATTGTTTGTTCTACGTAAAAAAAATAAAATTTGTGCAGTAAAGACATTTTCTTTCGAATTTTTATTGCGATGAAAGGTTTGGTTTAGATTGCTGATGAAAAAAATATACATATTTAAAGAATTTGCAATTATTATCGATGACCTTACCTTACATTTATTGAAAGTGAAAATAATTTAAAAAGATGAAACATTATTTTACAAAAATAAAATAAAAGGACTCGAGAAAGCGTGTCAACTTTCTTAGTCAACGCAACGCTGTGGTCGTTCGTTTAGAGCTTAAAATGTCATCCAACATACCTGGATCATTCTTCTTATTCTAAAAGCAATATTGCATTCAACACTTCAGTCACTAACGCGAAAGACGCGTTACTTTTTCCTCACAACTACTTCTGCTTTATGTATTAATATTGAGAGCATAATATTATTTTCCCCATTATGATGATTTCATACGAAAAAACGGATTGACAGATCGTTCAACGCTGATGACTATATTAATAAAACATAACTATTGTTTCTTAGAGAAATGTCGTATTGCCAAGCGAACCAACTTCATATGCAATGCAAACAGGATGTGTGCGTACGGCAGGTTGACACAAAACCGAAAGAGCTAAACTTATCCGGCAAACTGTCATTTAACAATAATTTACAGCGAAACATTGCTTGTCGAAACCTGGCACACATTAGGCGGAGGGACAGCTCGGAACTGTTTGATTTTTTTTTTGTGCACAAACTTTAGCCTTCACTGGAGCATTCGTTTTTTTCTTCTGAATACGCCTTTCCAAATACAAAGATGCCGTCCCCGTTTTGATGCGTTCCTTTGCCGTTGGAAAGCAGCGTGCCCCAGTGCAGGACGATGGAAAATCGAAGACGAAACAAATTAAAAACTATTTCCAACCATATTATTGCCGTTGTAATGGTGATGAAAGTTTTTAAAGTTGCGTTTATTGTTTGTTATTGTTGATGAACTATGATAAACTTGTTGTTACGATGTTATGATGCGTGATTGTACCCAGGTGTACAGAAACACAAATAAAGTTGATTTACAGTGCTGTTCCGGCAGGTCACGAAACGAGCAACAGGTTGCTGTTGATTTAAGCTAACTCGAAGGTGTATTCAAAGTCGTTCGTACTAGAAAGGGAGGCTATTTTTAGATTAGTTTTAATTTCAAATTAAAATAATTCGTTAAATTGCTGTACAGTGTTTCATTAAACAGTTTTTCCAACAAAGGATAGTTATTTTTTCCTTGATTAAATTAAAGCTATTTTTAACCCTACATAAATAGTGCGTTTGGTACTAAGATAAATGCATTTAAATGTTTTTCACTAGAAAATAAGAGAGGTTCCCCTATGCCTTTCTTTTCAACGAGGAGTGTGAGCATAGCAAAGGCGTGTAAGATAAAAACATGCACAATAACACCGGTTGCAGCTTATACAGGGTGAGGTTTTACGATCTTCTCATGGTTGTTGTTCTTGCTCTGCACTATCTCCTTCCCATCTCACTCAATCATGGTGCGAAGCAGTGTAAATATCGAATAGGAGCGGCTCAGAATCTGTTAAAATATGGAAAATGTTACCATTAGAAAAAAACAAGCATTGCCAACTTTTACCCCGCGAGGACACACACCGCAATGAACGTTTCGTACGTCAGCGGAAACAACCAGTACACGTCGATGACGAACGGTTTCTGGGAGCGCATGGTCGTAAAGCGAAGATCCTTCTTTAGCCCATCGTCCAGCACGATCCAGTTGCAGCTAATCGTCGCATCGCTGATACCGGTAGACTGCGAAAAAAGTAGGACAGTAATCCTAATATACCTAAGAAATCTACGTACCATATGGGTGACACGCTTGCCGAAGAAACTCCACACAAAGATCTGATAAAAGGCCGTCAACATGTAGGCACCGAAGCGCAACATCTGCATCGGATCACCCTTCGCAAACATTAGCTCGAACGCGGTCAGACAGATGATGAGCATACTGCACACAAACTGGGCCATAATGTTTGGTTCGTACAGGCGTTTTAGGCGATTGCAAAAGCTAGTTCAGAGTAGATGACACGTTTGAACAGTAAAGCATCACACAGAACAGGCAACACATATACCCACGCTAGTAGCTGCTGGTGTGAAACGATCGCACTGTGCACCTGATTCCTTATAGGCTGCGCTCCGTGCAGTGGACCATCCGGAGGAAGGTGTAGATCGGTACCGATCAGCTCGAACTCCTTGCGCTGCATGCAGAACAGCAGCGCCAACTGGCTCAGTATTTGTGCACCGATGCAGTCGATCAGTACCATGCTGTACAGTACGTAGATGATAAGAAAGGCTTGGCAAACAAACACACACCCGTACCCAAGCGTGGTGGTCGTGCTGAACGGATACATGGCACGCAGGATAAGCGTTTCACCGTTGGAGAAGAGAGCCTGTAGCAGAAGCGAATAGAGAGACAATAGGCAATTCCACCAGTTCGTTTGCTGAAAAGAACTGAACTTGAGCGGAAGTTCTTTCGTTCGTTCACTCGTTCCTGAGCCTTAACTGGCTGTTTGGTAACATTCTCATGACATGCACCTAAATGTGTTTAAAAAGAAACATTCGAAATAAGACACGAAACAACAAACTTACGTTCACCATTAGACAGCTGGCGAGCACCATGGCGAGCAGGGTCGAGGCATACTGCAGCATCCGTTCCTGCACATCTTGCCGCCGCATGCGCCGCACAAACCACTCGCCCCGCTGCAGATATTGCTGGTGGTACAACTGCAACTGCTCAATACACTCGCCCAGCTCGTTCAGGTAAACGACACAGTGCCACTTTTTTGCCAGCGTTAACAGTAACCCCGCCAGAATGCACATATCGTCCCCGAAAAGGCCAATGTCGTTGAGTACGGTCGCTAAATCCCACACGATGGTACCGATTTGCAGTAGAAAAAATACTTCCAGTGCGAAGAACCCGGCCCGACGACGGGCCACCGTTGCCTTCGATGTGTGCTTGTAGTAGCCAAGAATTCTGAAACACACAGAAGGTAGCTGAAGATTGCGTTCCGGCAAGTGCTCACCCACTTTCACAGCGTACCTTAGCTTGGAAAAGTTGTGCTTGACGTACACCTCCTCGGCAAAGGTGTCATCGCGTACGATCCATCGCTGCATGAGTTCCATTTCCGAAAACCTGTTCCGTTACACGCCCTCGGTAGGCAAATATCGTGCACCGTGGCAAAAAAAGCTTATAGAACCGTCTGCAATCTCGTACCAGTGCTTTTATCCGTTCTTGAATGTTTTCTAGCTATAACATACATCATACGATTGCTCGTATTAATTAAACATCCCCGAGCGTATGAAATTTATCGTTTCGTCGTACCCCGTCAATCAGACGGAAAACATTGCGCATAGTTCCTGCTCAATTAGACGCACAAATTTAAAGGCAGTGGCATCGGTAATGCATATCTCTGCGCTCGGGAAGCAATTATATCCTTTTTCTTCCCCATACCGCCGTAGGGTAATGCCAGCGCGCGTTTTCTAGCGACACGTTACATGGATGTGCAATAATCGTACCGATATCGTCGGCATGTGTGAGAAATAATTGTTAAATCGTGGAACCGATTGACAAGAAGTGCAATTGCTTTAATTGAGACCTTAGCACAACCAATTGGTATACATCTTGGAACACTATTTTACAACTTTAGTGAATTTCGGAGGATTCAGCAGTGTTACCAGTGTGCTGCACCATTTTTCTATACTCAAGCGAAACGGGTTTTTTTCCCAGAACGGGTGTAATTTTGAATGCAATTAATTGCTCGCTACATGGCAGCGAATGTGGTGAAGCTAATTGTTATTTGGCGAACTTTCAAAATGCTGCTTGTATCTAATTTGAAAATCAGTGCGAAAAACAAATTAAAACGATATAATTATAGTCTTAAAAATGTTTGCTTCATTCATAAGTATTTTCATCCATCTACAGAAATGCTTCAATGCCATTTTAATATCCTAACGGTTACGGTTTAATATCCAGTGTCCATGGCCTTAACCTTTGCTGATGATATTTTTGTTGTGTTGTTCTTGATTCCTGGTTTTACCATGGCCTTGGTGGCTAATAAACGTACCCAAGACGTAATTCAAAGGCAACCTTGTCGGACGTGGCCGTCCAGATCTAATTATTAAGTTTAACCATGGTGTTATCTTATGCCTAACCTTGGGTTTTTTTTTAATCCGAGCCTTTCTTCCAAACTTTCAAACAATGTTCTATGATTGCTAATTTTGCGTCTAATTCCATATCTTTCCAGATTACGTCACGTTTGAGAAACGCGTTGCCTCAGGCGGTAAAACAACAGCCGACACCACCACCAATAGCTCAAGCAATGTGCCAAGATTGCGACGGCAAAAATATCTCATTGCGACCACAGGACGCCCCAACGGTGACCGATCCTGTCGATGGGCAGGGAGACTGAGAGTCTTCATTAGAAAGAAGCAAAAAGGGAAATAGAGAGAGAGAGAGAAAGAGCCATTAAAACCACTAGACCACTAATCAGGACGGGGACAGTCGTGCTTCATCAAGCTCGATAAACTCGTGGCACCCACCTGTTAAGCCTTCCTCAGCAAACTATAGGAGGGAGGTGACCGCGCTACGGGTTTGATTCCGATTTTCCCAACCGCCCGCTAGTGCATCGATTGCATCATCAATATGCACGTGATCGTTTTAAAGTACGTGCAGGTCCTGTGCATCACCATCTTCTTCTCGAACAACATCAACTGCGACAAGCTGCTGCTACACAATGAGCAGGAAGACCAGGAGCTGTACCGGATCGGTGCATGTACGGCCGCGTGCATGGCCAAGAAGGAGCCGGGTGGTTCGGTGGAGCGAAACGCCACCGGAACGACGCCACCCAGTGCGGAAGAGCTCAAGGTAAGTCAAAATTCTGGGACCTTTTCTTTCCGAGAAGGCAGAGAAAAACGAACCTGAAGCAAAGGGCGGGAAACAGTCTTATGGAACATTCGTGATTTATCGTTTGATTATTCTACTTTTTCACCGTTTTTTTCTTCATTCCTTCTTCTCCTATCATCTCTCTTCCTTACTGTGGGGCATCGTTGGCAAACGATGGCGTATCATTATCGGCCTTTGCTCCACCCCAACAACCCTCCCCCGCACCAGACCATCGGCTATTGCTATAAGCTGTGCTCGGAGGACACACGCCCACTGTCTGAATTGCGACCGCTGGAAAAGCGCCGGGACCTATCGTTACGCATTAATCTCATCTGCCGCGATAGCACTAACCTGATCATTGAGATCAAACCGACCGGCG
Organism: Anopheles christyi; assembly: GCA_000349165.1. Lineage (NCBI taxonomy): Eukaryota > Metazoa > Arthropoda > Insecta > Diptera > Culicidae > Anopheles > Anopheles christyi. Next base: position 32,526 of record KB676091.1, on the reverse strand, counting down.
ATGGGGATGGCAGCGGCAGTATCCTGCATGATGTTAAACCCAGCATGAAGCTTAGCTCACCCGGGGGAAATCAGAACCAATTAAGTGCACTGCAGGACGAAGCGCCGACCGAATCCTACGAAACGGCACCGTCGCCAGAACGCCGCCGCCGGCGCCGCAGCAGGCGAGCAATCGGGGCCGATGGGCCGCATCCGACCGGATTGCTAACCGAACGCCAGAAGGCTTCCACCGCCTCGCGGGCCAATCTGCTCGAGGAACCGGCTGCCGGGGACGAGCGTTTCGCGACACACAAAATCGATGGGGCGAGTCCACATGGACCCGATGGCATCGCGGTCAAGGTTCAGCCCGATCGCGCGAATAACCAACGTGGACCGCCCACCAACCACCACCGTCCGGTGCCGATCTATCTGGTGAAGGTGCAGGATAGCGAACAGGAGCTGGGCGACCGAATAGTCTATATGGTGAGTAGTTAATTAAACCTGCATTGTAAACCAATTCCGTCTGGAACGGTGCGGCACAGATTTGCAGCTGATGCACATGCACGTCAATACTAGTTTGGACGAAAGCGTACCTTGCTCCGTTTTCCGATGATCCGTTTATTGAGTGGACATTCATGCGGTTGGAAATGTGATACTGAACCGATAGGAGCTTTTAGCACGACGTTTAACTTATGCATGAGCTTGTAATGGATGGAGCTTTGAGCATGAGCGCCAGGAAGCATGAAAGCATTCCCACAAGACGGTTCTTCATTCCAGGTTAATATTCGGAAATGCTACTTCTACGGAAGTATTCGTAGTTACGACCGATATCGTTTGTTTTGGGCGTTTGTTTTCTCTCAATTTTGCTCCGAAACGCAATGCCACGTGTGGGCTACGCATTAAAGAGGAAGGGCAGTTCCGCGCTTTATGACAAAGCGACAAAGTGCAGATCGTTTTAACACCATTCCTAGCACCAAATTCCTCTTGGACATTTTTGATTGAAGGGCGCAAAAAAAGTGTCATCGCTAATGTTTCGTATAAAAATGCAGAAGTATTTTATTAAATGTTTCGCGCCATTCGTTCTCCCACGCACTCTTTCTCTCTCACTCTCAACAAATCCCTCGCGTTTGACAGTTGTCCAAAACCGAAGATTGACGTTTCTCAGCGTTGTGTTTATTTTGTGTTGTCAGCTGTTGCCCGATTGGAAGTAAACACACACGCTCGCTCGGACGGGCATCGGCTTGTTCTCTTCATCCACACCCCTAAAGCACTCCCAACGTCCCTTCTCGGGAGGCAAATTTTGGCGGGGCGTATTAATCGCAAATGTTGTTTCCATTGACCAATTTAAGCCAACCTTCGGCATAGCGAACAGTTTCATAGAGACGCTTCAGTCACAGTGCAAAACGAAGCCAGACCAGTGTGTGATGTGCAAAAGTGCTATCCAGTAGCAGTATAATGATTGAGTACACGGACCGTTTCTTCCGCGGACTCGACCTGTGGTCACTAGCGGTGGATGAAGCATTCCTCAACATAACGCGTACTCCCGGCACGAGTGGCAACGATTATTATCTCTATACACTCTCCGAAGAGTGCGATAAGGTAGAGTAGGCTGGCCTCTTTAACGCCAAATCTGAATGCTCTAATCAATTGCCATGTTTTTGCTCCCGCTTCTCCTTATTTTGCAGTGTCCCTATACTAAACTGCAACGCATTCCGGTCGAAAAACGGCACACCACGGTAAAGATAGACGTCGCCCGCCGTATCGGACTACGACTTCTCGAACGAGATGTTGGAAAGTATTCCTTCGATAACGAGTAGGTTTACCAAGTTCGGTTGATTAAAGGGGGTGATATTCTACGGCTTTTTCTCTCTTCCCTCTCCGTGTCTTTGCAAGCACCATCCTGTGCCAATTTAACAACGCACAATTGGGTGAATTTGGCGTTTACGATTTGAGCATTCGACAGGACGGTAATGGCTGCACGTTGGAAACGGCTAAGGACCCTGTCAACATATATTTTCGTAAGGGGAAACCCATTATTGAGATCGCTTTTGTGTGTGTTGTGGATTTAATATTCAGTTTCACTTTTTAGCATTCCTTACCGTGGCGCTGATCGTGCTTGCCGTATTTGGCCTTGTCCGTTTGGCACGGTATGGCCTTGTCCGTTTGGCACGGTATGGCCTTCGCCGTTCCCGTATGGCGGGCTTTCAACAGCCTCCCTCTCAATCAGCTGCTGGTGATGCCGCGCAAAGCTCGGAAGAAAACGAATCAAAACCACAAACGGGGCCGTCTGCTCAAGTGACGCCCAAGAAACGACTCCAAAGTTTGGACACTTTCCGCGGTATTGCAATCATGTTGATGATATTCGTCAATAGCGGAGGTGGTCACTACTGGTGGATCGAGCATGCGACCTGGAATGGGCTCCATGTGGCCGATCTCGTCTTTCCCTGGTTTCTCTTTATTATGGGCGTTTGTGTGCCGATTTCACTACGCGGTCAGATAAATCGGAACGTTCCAAAGCGCTCGATCCTTTCGAACATAGCGGTTGTAAGTGTTCTGGCAAAAAGTGTGCTAATATCTTTGGTATTTAGAATCGACTTTACTTTGCACCGTTTTAGCGTTCGTTAAAATTATTCATCATCGGCCTATGCTTAAACTCGACCAACGGTCCCACCCTGGCCAATCTGCGCATCTTTGGCGTACTGCAAAGGTTCGGCATTGCGTACTTTGTCGTATCGACTGTGCATCTATTCTGCTACGAGCAGACGGTACAATCACAAAATCGTGTGCTGCGTGCCAATGAGGACATTTTCCGCTTAAAAAAACAATGGTTGATCATCGGGCTGTTGACGGTCCTGTATCTGGCGGTGATATTTTTCGTTGCCGAACCAGGCTGTCCAAGGTAAATATGGCTCGCTGAAGTTAATACTTAAAAGACAGCTTTTGCCAATGTCTCACACTTTCCCCCTCGATTGTTGGTCTCTTCTATTAGTGCATACTTCGGACCGGGTGGGAAACATCTGTTCAATGCATTTCCCAATTGTACAGGTGGTATTACGGGGTATATCGATCGTACCCTACTAGGGATAGCTCATCTCTACCAGCACCCAACGGCACGCTACATTTACGACGGCATGCCGTTCGATCCGGAAGGTCCGTTCGGATGTCTTCCTACTATTCTGCAGGTGTTTCTGGGTCTACAGTGCGGTTCTACGATTCTCGCCTACACAGAGCATCGCCAAAGACTTACGCGCTTTGCGCTCTGGTCATTATTGCTCGGTCTGGTAGCGGGTGTATTATGTGGATTCTCGAAAAACGATGGATGGATCCCGGTCAACAAAAACCTATGGTCATTGTCGTACGTACTGGCGACGGCATCGCTTGCATATCTGCTATTACTGCTGTGCTACTACACGATCGATGTGAAACGCACCTGGAACGGCCGACCGTTCGTGTACGCCGGCATGAACGCGATCGTCCTGTACGTGGGTCATACCGTGTTTCACAAAATGCTACCATGGCACTGGCGTATCGGTACGATGAACACACACTTCATGCTAACACTCGAGGCTCTGTGGAATACCGTGCTCTGGAATTTGATAGCACTGTATCTGTACAAGCGAAAGATATTTTACAATCTTTAAACACGCATGCCAACGTTCCAATTCAATAGTGTATCGCCCCCTCTCTATTTTGAAGTAATATTGAACGTATTTACTGAGAATTAAATAAAAACAACACACATTCCAGTTAATATTTCTGTTCTGTTTCTATACAAAAATCTAGTCGCTACATTTATTGACTGCCTTCATAAATAGTGTATTCTCAGTGTACGGTTCCCTATCAGCATCGGTGTAACGGTTGAGATTACGAAGCTTTAAATTTTGTATAGAATTGTATAAATTATGTTGGTTGCATTCTTTTTTTTGTCTCCCAAAACTCACACACACCATATCTTAAATTCCTTGTAAATTTCGTCCAAAAATAAGTTTGAAACTGCGCCCAAGTGTACGTAAAATGCGAAAATACTGAGATTTCTATATTGCTTCGAGTTGGATGGTTGACCATCCCTAAAAACAGTCCCGAACAAGTATCGGTGTTTGTGTGTTAACTTGTACTACCAAGTTGGCTTATGTTATGCTTCTCTCTCACTATATCACTATATCTGAAGCTATGAAATGATTCGAACTCTCTTCTTTGCGAGTCCCCGAAATTGAGTTTTCGATTCACTGTTACAGTGTAGTGTGCTCTGCAACACCGAGGGCAAACTGCTACCATTATAACTAAGTGTCACTCGATGCGAGACTTCCCACACGTTCCCCCACAACGTGTCCGCGAGACAACCTGAGAGTCGGAGGACATTCTAGGAAATATTACAATCCCAACAAGCCAGCGACCAGTAAAGGCAGGTAACGGCCTTATCATAAGGTTCCTTCTGCTCCTCACCACCGTCCACCATGTCCCGGTGTTGCAGGGCCGGTGATCGTCGCTGTCGCGATCGCGGCCGCCTGCGCCGACGAACTGCCGCCGCCGACATGTGGTTCGGGCTGTCCGATTTTTGCTTCAACTCATTTTCCTCCTCCTCATCTTCAAACACGTTCGGTTCTTCCTCCTCGTGCGTCACATCCACCGCACTATCGGCTTGATCGATCGAATCAATGTCCTCCGCACTGCGACGATCCTTCTGACTGCTGCGACGCCGATTCTTCCGGCGGTGCTGCTCACCGATCGCGAGCGTAGTTGCGTTGTGCACATTATTTTCCTCTGTCGAGCGATTATCGTTGTTGGAGGAAAGTAGCGACGAGGAGGAGTGGGCATTCGAGCAGTTCTGATCCTTTTCTTCCTCATCGTCCTCGTCGATCAGGGTAAGCGTTTCGAACTGGTTGCTCGTGCCGATTTCCTTTTCCTGCTACGAAGAAGAATATGGCATTTTAATTCGAATTTAAAACGAATATTTATTGAGCTTCCACTCCCTTACCTTATTGCTGGCAACGTCTCCATTTAAATTGTTTAGTTCAATCGTGCCCACCACTATCTGTGGCTGTGGTAAAGACTGCTGCTGCTGCCCTTTGCCGGTACTGGTCGAGGTGCATGGTTCATTCGCCGACGGATCTTGCTGTTGCGCGTCGAGCGTAGGTCCATTGGCAGTTACCATCGCTGCCATCGCACTGCCGGTGGCTGCCGTCGTTACGATGCTTGCCACGTCAAGATTGTTTTCGTGCAGATCTCTGAAAAAGAAATTGCTACAACATTTGTTGGAACTGTAGGGTTGCAAAAAAAAAAAAGGGAAACGATCGGACACACCAAAACCATGCGAAATATCGCATGCACTGGTATGTTTATTTCGATGACTCCAGCGTACCGTGTGTGCTTTTGGTTCGCATGGATCCATACAATATTTTCACATACAGACCTTGGTAATCCAATGCCTGATTTTGCCCCAATTCGATAGCAAGGTACGATGACCAGTTCCATAGTCAGACAAGAAAAACAGACACAAGAAGCAGTACCGCGAACGATCAAAGGCGATGTCCAACGAAAAACTGCACATCTTCTGCTATAGAAGGCAAAGCATGGCCCCCGGAGTGGTTATATCACATGGGATATCGTAGGTTACACACACACACACATGCCGTTACTTGAAATTCGTAAGGGGGATGTGTGAAAAAGGGTCCACCCTATCCCCCCTTTTTTTTGTTGCCATCTTCATACGAGCCATTAATGTCATCGCGTCCCCCGTTTGCCCTGCTTTTATGCTGCCCTTTGCGAAAAATGGCAACACGGGTAAGTGAGCGAGTGTGTGTGTGTGTGCGAGGATCGGATGTTTCGTATAACGTTTATTTCCTTTCCACTTTTGTTTAGTCTCAAATGTGGAGCGTGGCCGCCAATATGAAGTGGCGAGGCAAACGAGGAGTCTGATACGGCTTCAAGGTTTTGTCCCCGGACCAATGCCGGTCACCATTCATCATACGGATTGGAAATGGTTGGCAAACAAGGTAAACATACCGAACACACAATTTAACGAAAAAGAAATACCTCCCTATGGATTTGGTAGTTCGTTTCAATGTCACAACACATTTAATTGGATAAATTAATAGAAAAGTTAAAATAATTACTGTGAACAGCAATCGATCAAAAAGCTCCCAATGGAGTTGCACAGAGAATATAAGGTCTCCCATCTTGCTGTATCAAATGAGCAAGGGTCGCTAACAGCAGTTTGTGGTGCTTCTGCTTCGACAATGGGTGGATCTGTTTTTTTGCATACACCTTCCAATCTAGCACCCCCTTACCCTGTTGGCCACCACCGTGCAACCATCGACATTGCCCAAAAAATGAAAACTGGTTTACGATATACCTTGTTGTTTGAATAATCATCGTTCGCAACAAATCCACCCAGGAGGTGGACGGGGCGCACGAGCATCCATTTTATCTCGAGTAGAGCATATTGTGTCTCGTCTATTTTTTGTTCTCGTTTTGTCTCTCCCGGAACACGGATGGCACACGTATGGCAAATGTAAATAAAAACCGACCGTGCCCTGTTTAGTATCGTTAGCACAATCCTCTTCATCGCTGAAACAAATAAAAGGCGACGAAGGCTGTTTCTGGATCTTTTTTTAAGGCAAGGGAAAATGAAAGTGTCTATTTTACGCAAGTTGTATCATGATCGATATGGGTAGCAAGACAGTTTGTCACACAGACGTTTGTACACAGGAACAGAATTGTAATTAGCAATAGCATCATGTTTCTGTTCTCGTTTTTATCGCATCGCGGTATGTAATTACACGGTAAGCGCTGTTATCATACACTCGAAGCGCTTGATAGACAAAAAAAACGACGTATGTTGTTTGTATTTCAAATCCAACACTCTGCAGTAGCAAATTGTTTTTTCAAGTGGCCTTTTTTCACAAAAAAAAACCGCTCCGGCAAAAGAGGATTGCAACAAAAAACCCACCCACTACACGGGGAACCTTTGAATCGATTGAAAATTGATAATCGCAACACTGTACACACAGTCATCGAAGCATCACATACCGCAACACGACCCGCACGCGCTGTATCGGTTCCTGCTTTCTCGCTTTCTGCTGTTTTATCATCATCATCCTCGTAGCCATTTGCACGCTGTGTCACTAAATATTGCACCGAAATTGAAACGTCCTCCTGACCACCTTGAGAACACTCCACTGATAGAGTTCCCAGCAATACCGAACGCTGGGGATAGGCAAAACTAGTGCATCGGTGGCCACCTTTGCCCCGGTGCGAAATTAGCGTAACGGCAGCAGCACAAACACACCACCCCGGTGTGGTGGTCGGCCATCGATCAACTCGCGCGGTAACTCGAACGAGACTGCGATAAATCGCGCGTAAATCGCACAACAGTAGCAGAACGGGAATGAGAAAAAATTACACACACGAGCATTGAATTTAACCCACCATCTACATGGGGGCATTCCACTGCCACCCGCACACGGATGAGGAGACACATACACTTCAAGGTGTTTGTTTACAGTCGAAAAAAAAGCTTTTACGTTGATGTTGTGTCTCCAAACGATGTGATAGGGCCCCTCCACCAGCGTAATGATGATGCAGGAGGGTTGGATGCGCGACACACACCCCCACACCAGGCCATCGAGAGGTGCACATGCACACGGCACACCAACACACTACAAATAACTGTAGCTATAGGAAGCTTGTTACCATTGCCATCAAATGCGGGCAGAGACAAGTGCAACCGGAACACAGCATAAAGCAAAACCGGGGGTGGGACGGTTTCGTGTGCTTCGGAATGTGATATCGTGTCACGGGCGAGCATGTGGAAATTGGAAATCGGACTCACTCTCGTCCCGAACCTGTCTTTCCATTTGTCAATCGTGTGTCGTCAGCAATATTCGCCGAGGGCACTTGTTTTGTTGTTCTTTAGTTACCTTATCGCGTGCCATATGTAGCTGGCGGTGGAGCGTACTTCCATTTCTTCGAATGTAATGCGAATGTGTGAGCTTTGACGCAGGGAACGAAGGAAGATGGGACCAGCCGCTTGCGCCTCATAAACAAATCATAAACAAATGTTCTTCTGCCATCCAAGCGTTATGTGTGAAGTAGTGGGGGTTCGATCGCGCGTGCCATGCAAGTCTGAAATCCGCTTCGAAACGGAAAAATAAACACTTTCCAACATTTACGAACAGCTTTACGGTATTTCGGGTTTGAGAACAGCTCTATTTGATTACAGTTGGGTGGGGTTTTCAGGACGATTCCTGCCTTACAAGAAATGTATCGATGATGGTGTACATACGCTACGTAATACCCATTTTATGTTGATAAGTTGATTAAATTATGATTCAAGCTGAAAGTAAAATACATACAGCATGTCTGCTATCTCTGTCAGTTAACATGCGAAAAGAGTAGGAGTTATTGAGGGATGTAGATGCCTTTATAAATATTATACACCGTATGCACCGCTTCCCAGTACTTGAACCGATTTAAATTAGCAACTCATGCAAAATGATTGCAATACTTCTTCTCCTACTATTCAGCGTAGCCTACAACACTGACACATCAAATCGGCAACCCACCACCTCCTTCTCAGTGGTACAGGTTATGATAATGTACATTTCTGCAAGAGGTTTTGGCACATCGTGCAGACACACACATACCCACACACACACTCAAAAAGCCGCTATGCCATGGTTCGCGAAAGCCAACCAACATATCCTGCTGACCGCATACACACAGACAACCGGGGTTTGGAATTTCCTTCACCGATTTTTTTTTTTGTTTCAAGGTAAGTTATATGGCAAAAGAAAAAAAACAACTTACGCGTTTATAATTTTACTGTGATTCATCGTACCGCCAAGCGTCCATGATTCGTTCTTGCGCGGCTGCATCCCGTACGTCTGCGGTACCCCATTCTTGGTCGGATTGTACGAACCCTTGCGGTTGTGCTTTTTGCGCCCTGGTATCCACAGTATGCGCAGATTGCTGCTCTTTTTCGGCTTGCTCTTGGTGGCACTAGCCGACGACATTGCCACTCTCTCTGTATTGTTAGGGAGGGAAAGGGGGTAAAGGAAGATGATACAGTCAGTGCCGATTTGCATCCAGTAGGTTGCTATAGCAACATAAAAGCGAGTTTATATAGACCTTTACCGTAACTACGTACCACCACCATCACTCTCGTGCGATTGCTTTTCTATGCTCCGGTGGAGCTGCTAATTATGATGTAGCTAATATGGTGACGTTTGAGGTATTTTTCTTTATGTGGAAAGAAACACAATAATACGCGCAGCTTTTAATTACCTTTTTCTGTACGATGCTGCTTGTCTGGGCTGGGTGGTTATAGCCGCTCCGTCTCGTGTACAGCAGACTAGACGGGAGATTCCATCACATCGTTCGGTGCGTTGCGAATGAGATAAACCCTCTAAAGCACATTGCTAGAATGCCACCAACCTTCTAATGTTTACAAAACGTTCAACAGCGACCCAGGCACGGACAGTAAAACAATTAACCGCGTTAACAAGACACTTTGACAACTATCAAACAGGAACCGTGAAGCACTGGCATCAAACTGGAAATGACACACTTTCCTCTCGTACACCCCAAGATCACACACTCGTTACATTCCAAGGAACATTACCATCGCTCGTTGTGCACTAATAGATTCTTCCCATTCCGGTGGACATTGAAAATAGCACAGGCTTACCGCTAATGGCGTTCCCGAATTCGTGTCGTCGCAAAGATTCGTTCACTAGTGAATCACGGGAGCAACGGAACGCAGCATCCACTAGAGCTCGCGATTTCTTTTCTCGTTCACGTTTTTTTTGTACCGCACACTCGCACACACATAGGCGCACTGTTCGCTTGCTGGTTGTTTTGTATGTGGCTGCGATTTCTCGAGGCCTCTATAGTTGCTGGAACGTCAAACAAAAAGTTAAACATAGCTGCTGTCATCACGCACACCGTCGCAAACCTGGCACATGAAGCGTTTGCTTCTCCGCACACGCACACAATTGTAATGGCTAACGTCGCGAAGCGTTTGTGCTTCGTTTCCCTTGGCAACGCGGGAATGGCGAGACGGTGCTTGACCACGTGTTTGGAACCACCATTACCGTTTACGTTGCAAGTTGGAATTTTAATCACCCTAATCAAGTTGTATGTGATAGGAATGCTCTCGCTAATCGTTCCCATTTCTATTCGAACGTATCGTTCCGTCAGAGCAATGCGTCGCTGGTAAAGATTGAGAACCTTGCACCGAAAAGGCAATACAACGTGACGGCCACAATGCTGACATCCGAGTACGAGTACCACTATGTGGAAAAGCATCAGTTCCGGACCCTGCCAGACGACTACATGCCGGGCATGATAACTGAGATAATGGTGGAACGGTTTGAAACGAACGTACGGGACAGCCGGCTGGTCGATGCCGTCATCTCGTGGAAACCAGCAAAAGGTAGGACCTAATACGAATCTCCCAAAAAAGGGTGATTTTTCGCCAAAGTTACCCCTCCACTTTACGTTTGCAGATAAAACCTGTCATTATGAGATTGTGTGCCATGCCAGTTTTTCGACGGATTTTTTGTTAAAACCAATTGACGTGCAGCAGGTAAGAAGCAAATAAGCGTGAAGTTGGACCAATGGGCAAGAACATTCGTAACGTAGCTTGCAATATGAATTCGTCTCAAACCCTCCCCCGTAGCCTGAAGTACTGTACAAGTACACCATCAAATCGCTGAAACTGAGCGCCAACTATATGATCGCCGTTCGGTCCAAGAACACGCAGAACGCGATGAAGGAAAGTCAACTACACTGGCAGCCGTTCCATACGCCGAGCTGTACCAACTTAACAAACGGTACACAGGTTTGCGGTAAGCGTGGAACTCTATTATTTTACATAAATTTGGATAAAATAAAACTCTACTCTCCAACTCTAGCGCCGGAACCTATCACGAATGTGCGTGTAACGCAGGTCCCGCTCTATGGTGACCATTACCAGCTGAACATCAGCTGGGATCGTCCCGCCATTGCGCCCGACTCGTACGTAGTGAAGGTGTTTGATCTTCATAATCCTGAAACGGAAGAACCTGGCAATTCCGTGACGAAAAATCTAACCGGGGTATGGAAGCAAGAGTTTAAATCTAGTGGAATTTGTGAAGATCCTCCCTTTTCATTCTCTTCTTTCCAGGATGCGGTCGGGCTGTTGATTGATTCTATCGAAATGTTTGGACCACATTTCGAGGTGCTGGTAGCTGCCTACTCTAGGGTCGGGGTGTCATCGGAAAGTACCCTGAAAGCGCTTCAAATAGGGCGCGTTAGCTCGGGTAAGGCTGCAAAGCTTACACATCTCTTTTGGAAATTCAGCGTCCGTTCTGATCTTTCCTATCTTATTAAAAAATAAAGCAGAATCCTGGATACGGACGAAGCTGGTTTTTATCATTCTGACACCGGTGCTGATGATCGGATTGTTGAAGATATCGATTTCCCTCATCTGCCGGCGAAGGGCAAAGCTGAAACGGTACGAAGAACGGTGCGAATACTTTAAGGTTTGTATTTTAACCAACATGAGAACGTTTGAAGCAAATCCAAAAGGATGCCCATATGCTTTGGAATTAATAGTGGAAGTTCAATTTGAAATGGTTCCCTACATCCTCGAGATGGTTTTATTTATTCCAATTCATACCACATATGCGTTACAGGAGCTGGAACAAAAGGCACCGGTCAATCCGAGCACGGAGTTTGAGCCCACCTCCAAGCAAATGCAGGATCTGCTTGCATCTAGTGATCCGTTCTCGCTGGAACTGATTGCACCTATTAACGACGAGTTGGAGATAGAGATGGAACACATCAAGCTGCACGACATGCTGGGCGAAGGCGCTTTTGGGTTAGTGCGCAAGGGAGTGCTGCAGCGAAACTGTGAGGAGGACGAAGCGGCCAAACCGGTTGCAGTAAAGATGTTGAAAGGTAATGTTCCGAGTACGGATTCAAATTAGCAAAAGCAAAGTCTTTACCACTGGTTTACTCCACCGTTCAGAATGTCCCCGGGTGGAAGATATCATCGAGTTTCGGCGCGAAATGGAGGTAATGAAATCGGTCGGCACCCATCCCCACATTGTCGGTATCGTTGGTCACTGTACGCGGAATGTGCGCAAAATGATGCTCCTCACCGAGTTCTGCGGTCGGGGCAACTTGCTCAACTATCTGCGCCTACAGTGGCAAAGACTGTTGCGGCAAAATCGTACCACGCTGTCGATCGGTGCCACCAACACAGCAACATCGTCGGCGCTAGTACCCTCCGATTCGTTGGATGGTTGCATTTCCGGTACGGCTGAACACGAATGTTTAACGCCCTCGCTGGATAATAATAAAATGCCGGAAAACGTGTTCAACTTTGACACATCGTTCGTGAACGATAAGAAATCCTTGACGTACAAAAATATCTCCGACCCGAGGCAGACACTGTTGGGGGCGGTATTTAAAGCCGGGAGCGATGGCAGTTCCCAAAGATCGCCACACATAATTGAGAATAAGCTGTATCCTCTGTTCAACGAGGAAAACGATCGTGACGAAATGGTGAAACTAACGCGTAAAGCTTACTACTGCACGAATGCGTGTAAAAATGCAGTGGAAATTGTCGATGGGCAGCGACGGGAGACAGGGGAAAAGGATGCAAAGAACGGGGAGGTTGATATGTGCGAGGGTGGTAGAAGTAGTGTGCGAATTAAGCCTTGCAGCTGCCACGACGGATTGGCGCTCGATTCGACCCTCACGAACAATACCGTTGAGAATCGTTGCTATCAGAGCTGTTCGCCATCGTCGGATGAAGAAGATCCACCACCAAACAGTGGCCAGCTGTTAGAATTTTCCCGTCAAATAGCGCTTGGAATGGTAAGGAGCGATGTTGGTTGGATGGTATTTTTACGGCGAATTATTAACATGATTAAGTTGCACCTTTTATTTGCATAGGAATTTCTCGCACGCAACAAAGTGGTGCATCGTGATCTGGCCGCCCGGAACGTGCTGGTATGTGATAATAATACGGTTAAGATAGCTGATTTCGGGTAAGCAACCACGACGGTACTTGACCTCCATTTGCACATTACACACTCATTCACACGCTTTCCGCAGACTGAGCCGTGATATTTACCAGGAAAATCTGTACCGCAAAACGAGCAATGGCAAGCTGCCAATCAAGTGGCTCGCACTGGAATCAATGACACACCAGGTCTACACATCCCAGAGTGATGTCTGGTCGTACGGAATTCTGCTGTACGAGATATGCACCCTCGGGGGCAGTCCGTATCCGTCGATATCGACCAACAAGCTGCTCCGGTACCTCGAAAATGGCTACCGCATGGAGCGTCCGAAAAGCTGCAGTGAGCTAATGTAAGAAGGGTGGCCTTACAATTGACTCTAATGCATGTTTGCTGCCATCAGAGTGGTTAATTAATCCTTGTTCGATCCCTCCCAAAGGTACGATTTAATGTATTCCTGCTGGAATTTGCATCCGGGTGAGCGGCCAACGTTTAGCAAAATCGTGCACACGGTCGAGCAGCTGCAGCAAAAGGACACCGCAAACGATCCGGTCATTATTGATTTGCACGCGATTGTTGACAGCCATTGGTAGGTGGGAACAGTGAACACGTGTGGTGTATGCTTTTCCAAGAAAAATGGATTGAAAATGAAGTGAAAGTAATCGTATTATTTCGAGTGACTAATTTCTTCGAATTTGGTGTAATGCATCATTGCTGTAACGAAGACAGAAATGTTAAAAACGGTTAGCCTAATTAATTTCTCTCTCTCTCTCCCTTTATTCAGTACAAAAAATACTACCGAAGAAAATTCATACTTAAAACCGGTTGAGTATTAGACGTGATGCACCTGCAGCCTGTCTGCCTTACCAGAAGCGGTCCAGCAAGGTGGAAAGACGTGAGGAGTATTGTGTGTGCCCTTTAATGTGACGACAACGAGACGGCAACACACGTGACGCGACGAAATTGGGACGATTTTTACATCCCCTAAAAAAGCACGCAACGGGATGATGGGGTTAGGAGAGGAAATGCGTATTTTAAAAGATTGTATAGGATTATTGTTCACTTTTTGTTCTCTTTTTGGATAAAATATATTTTTAAACAAACTGTAATCCACGTGTTTGTCATTGTAACGGCTGTTCCGGGTGAAAAGGAGATTTTATTTGTTCTTTTGACTTTTAGGGACAAGAGAAGATGGAAACAAATTGTTTTCAGAGTTTAAATTTTGCGGCACGTTTTTTTTACGAAACTGATGCAGTTTGGTGTTGCCGTGTTGCGTTTGCGGCCGTTTTCCCCTTAAAACACCTAACATTATGGTGTGGGGAGGGGGAGCGTGGAGACAATAAAGGTGAAAAATGGATGGTTGGTTAGCGGGGCAGGATTAGATCGGAATGCTTCATTTGTGTCTCGAACCGGGACCGCCTCGCATGCTGCTCTCGGCAATGTATAAATGTCACACACGTGTGTCAACCCCAGAAGAGCCGAGTGTTTCGAGATTTTCCATAAATGCCAACCGATTCCCGGTGTCGTTGTCGTCATCATGCCGAGTTGTTGGATACATTGGGGAGGAAATAAATGCAAAATGAAGATACATAGTTCAATTAGTACGTGCTAGGGAGAACGAGATTCTCATAATTGGCCTCCCATTCGCAGAATATGTAGGCGATGGGAGGGATTGCACTGTTGCCCACTTTTTTACATACCTTCCCATGTTGGCGTTTATGTAATGGAATGCAACGACCAGTAGAAAGAGAAACACCCCCAGAACGTTGCAGAACACGGCCAATTGCACATCGGAAATCATGTTGGCTGTTGGGTTTTATCTGTATGTCTGTTGGAATAAAAGAGATGTATCAGGATTAGAGAGGGATCGCTACAAATCTATCGAACCTCTTGAAACAATTAATTACACACTGATACGTAATGCCGAATAGTACGCCTAGATGAGAGGAGTGCTTGTTAAAATACGAAATTGAGATATTTCGGCAATGATGACCACTTTCGTGATTTACCCAATTGGAACATTTTAGATGAAATCGGCAAATTGGCATTGGCAAAAATAATTTTCGAGCTGACACGCGTAAATTAAATAGGAGTGGAATGTTTTCTGTGATAGCGTTAATTCGAGTGGAAATAACACATTACAACCCGGTAACTTCTTTTACGGGTTGTTCGATGCAAAGTGTTTTTTTTTTTTCATTACAAGCGGCCAGTACTTTATCAAGCGATATGTGCGACATAATTACACTCAAATAAGTATTGGATAACATCAGATTCGTTGGATGCATGCTTTGCAAGAACCAAATAATTAAATATCACAATCAATGCAGTATTTATTCAATTTATTCCAGGTACGCCGACCGGCAAGAAGGTACACGTCACAAGGCATTTCGTGCTGCAGATAAACATTCGTCGATATTTGACTCCAAAATGGATTCGTGCCATAGATTTACGCAAAGAGTACACACTTCCTTTCAACAGGAATATAATAAGCAGCGGAAAAATCACTTACATGGGTTAGAAAAGGCTTAAAATTGGTTTATAATCCAACTTTGCAAGAACAAACACTCCTCGGACAATTTATAAACAATCTGTTTTTGTGACAACTGGAACATGGAAACGTCATCGCTCTTGCACGTTGTTTGACGTTTCGCTTTGTGCTGGGTATTCCGTCCGCCATTGGAAGAAAAGTTGGAATACTACAACGATTGCGTGGATGACATGCCGTTTGTGTAGCGTACGGTCAGTATTTTTCAACTTTTATCATTTTGTTTGAGTGTTTTCTTATTTCATAACAGAGCATATGTTTTTCCAAGTACGTTTCATCCGTTTTTTCATCTTTTAGAAAACAAACCTTTTAGAAAACAAAAAATCCTTTATATCCGTTGCCAACTTCAACCCTATAATATGAATTATTTTGAACTAAATTGCACAAATATAATTGACCTACTACAAGAGTTTTATCCGTTTTCACCCTTACCGTACAATTTTAAGGCAAATTCATTAGAAAAGTTTACACACATGTTTAACCAATCTCATCCCGCTGTGCGCAGCTAAAACGAAAAACAACGAAGCAGCGAAGAAGCGGAAAACGTCAAACATTTTCTCACCAAATATCGATTGGCTCGCGAAACTGCAAAAGAGAAATTTCTGAACACACTTTTACTCCGCGGTCGAGAAGAAAGTGTGGCCATCCGGATTCGCACCGAAACGGGACGGAACGGGCCAAAGAAGGATTTGTTCGCGAATTTGCTACTGGTACACCCAACTCAAAAGGCTCAATCTTTGCGAAATTGCGTTCTGGTGCTTGTGATTAACATTATACCGATCAGTGAAATGTGCATTATTGCGACGAACAAAAGGTGCAACTCGCGATATAGGTGTTAGTCGAACGATAGATGCTGTAATTCCGAAACAAACAAAAAAAACCCCAAAAAGGCAGAAAGTGTACGAAAGTGTTTCTTTCCGCTTGCTTACTCAGCTTTATCCGCCCCGCCGTTGGTGATGAAAATTGGATACATTTTTCCGTGTCAAAGCAGATGATAGGTGCATAGAGGTGTTTCCAGGTAAATGTTCAATGCACGATATTTTGCACCGTGCAGTGGGAGGTCAATAAAAAGGGGAAGCAATAATGTGATGATTGAAGACACCATTGCTACAGTGGGATGGAAGCTAGAAATTGAACCAAAAGCCTGCTGATTGAACAATCAATGATCCGGAGAAGGGATGTGTACGGCTGAGAAAGATCGCCCTCTTTCCCATTTGGTGTCATTGTGCTGGCTCTGTGCGCCTGTGTGCGCCCGCCGGACACGCCATTACCTTTACTACATCTCCATGACGAAAAATAATCGGATGGAATATGGGGAACGAAGGACAAGGTTTTCGAAGGTAACAAAACAGCATTGCATCACCAGCCCTGGCAAATGGCACCAGCGGCGGAGTTCGTCAGCAGCCTGTGATTGAATCAATCGTGTTGGTGTGTGACTGTGTCTCTTCCGTTTTCGGTTACAAACTTTCAAAACCAGATGTAAATATGATTTATGCAAATTACCGATGCATTCCGGATAAATCATCATCTACCGGCGCCACCACCTCCTCTCGAATACGAATCTCCCTTGTTACACGTGTTGTGACCGACCATCATGTCTCGCACACATCCGTGGGCGTTATTCGAAGGAACACTAAATGCTCGATCTCGTCAACCATCGTATCTTACAACAAGCGACCAAAGAGCATCGAAAATGGGAAGAAACGATTGACGATCAGAACGAGCCGCGGAACGATGAATAATTAATTTTTCGTTGCCCTCACCATCGCCAACCGTCAGTTACAGGTTTGGGCAGTGTGTGGTGAAGAAGGGGTGGTATGGCAAATGCATACTTCGATGCCAAACGGAAATCACGGCAAAACACGCGCGCACCAGCGGCTTCTTTAAGTCAAGGCCAAACTGCCGACAGTCGCTAACAACGCTACATGGCTTACCTTGTTTTTTTTTTTATTATGTACATTAGGATTATTTGAGATAGATGCAAACGAACCTGCGAGAACTGGGAAGCCGGGAACCACATTTGTGGGCAACGGTTATCGCATTTTTGGGAGTATTAGCCAACAATTCGATAATGACTTGATATGGAGCGTTATTGATAAACTCTTTAGTAGGTTGTCAAGAGAAGCTATGGTTGAGCCAGGCGCCATTATGAGCCGTATGGTGGACTTTTTATTGATGGTTAATGTACATGCCAATTTATGCACAATGTAATATTTCACAGCTTTGTGTTAAAACACAACTCACTTCATGAAAAAAGAGATAAGGCGCGCGCCCCATAAAGCAATAATGGATATCGAATATCTTCCTTTTTCCCTCATTAGCTCACACAGAGACGGAGAGAGGGTCATAAAACTATCTTTGTGACGGACTGCCACCGAGGTGCTCCCCAGCCTGATTGCGGTTTACCATTCGTTATCGATTTGCAAGCCACCGTAACGGATGGCCATCATCAATGCACAAATCGTTTCACACTTTTTTTTGGGAAACGTCTACGTTCCCTCATCTATGTTTCTGCACCATTACCACAAAGAATAGGTAACAATGCATCGAGAAGACTCGTGTCTCTGCGTGGGCATGCGTGTTTTTTTTTTAACCATAAATAGTCGTCACGTCCCGCGCGACGATGATGTCAGCTGTGCTGTGCTGGTTGGTGCTGAGAGAAGGAACGGATCTGTCCATCCCCGCATACGGTGATGATGGCCACGCGCATAGTACTGTGTGCGTCGTATTCGTTGGTTATGTGTTGCTGCTTATTTGTTGCTTCCTATGTGTGACCCCGTGCTCGTCATCATCATCGCTGTTAGCTGGTCCTGCAAGAAGGTTTAGTGCCAAAAAAAATAGCAAAATGTGTTTTTCAGGTGTGCGTGCATGTGGGTACGATACGACCGAAAACGGTTGTAATCGATGGTCATGTATAGGACGGGTAGATTAACACGCGCGTTATACTAATCACCTGAAATGAGATGGGTGTAACAGGGTGGGAAAAGAGATCGTTACCATGATTTTCGAATGTTTGCATACGTGTTCGTGTTTGCTAGAGTCAGCCAAAAGTAGCTGGGTGGTGGTACACTCCCTTGCAGTGCTTTTGGATGAGGTAGCACATTAGCGAGCGTTCAATACCGACTTTGATAAAATCTAATCGAAAGAATTAGTGATGGACATATAGAACTAAAATATTCGCATATAACTTACCTCTTTGCAACCTCGGGTTTGGTATTGATTTCGATCTAGACACACTCGACTGCCGAATAGAGTCGTATGACCTATCACCAAAAACGAAGGACTCCTTGCATTAAATTCTGCACAAACATCAACAGCGCAATCCAAACACCGCTTCAAACGGTTTTACCATCCTGTACCAAATTTATAATGATTGAAAAATATTACAATCACGATCGCAATCCTCCCACCCTCGGTACAATCAATTCCAACGCAGAAAGGCCGATTGATATTCACTGACGCTTCTGCCCTAGAATGTACTCTAATCTCTATTAGCCGGTCCGAACAATAGTGTCCGATTTGGGTACCACCCGGGACACACCATAAATCCTCCCTTCTCGTCGCGCCTTAGTATTATTTTCGGTGGAATTCAATGTATCACAAACCCTCCACCCACCCATCAACTCCCCCTTTCTATTTATGGTAATGGAAACGGTAGTCCGCTTACTTTTTTGAGAACCATTCCACCTCCCCCCATCCTCTGGGGGTGAGAGGGGAAGACATATGAAGCATGACAAAGTCGTTCAGGAAAAAAACACGACATTGCAACATAGGTTAAGTGTTATACTATAGAAGACGACAAAAAAAAACAAAAACTGCCACAAAATTGTGCTGCTGCAAGCCTCCGGTGTTAAGTGTGCCCCTTTTTGAAAATGATTTCTAGCCAAGCGCGATCGGACACTCGCGTGTTTGAACGCTTCCCTTCCCATGGATACGCCGACGAACCAATAACAAAACACACACACCACAACTTATGTCTGTCCCGCCTTCCATCAAATAAGCGAACGGCGACGACAACGACTTTTTAAAGCAAAGTAACCGTAGGCGATGAAGCTGATCAGTCAGTCAGTCAGTCCATCATCGGAGTCGCAAGTAACATCAGTTTTGGTACATGAGCATTTTTTTTTTTTTTGTAAATAAGGAACATTGGAACTTCCATCTGTGTCGTGTTGTGACGGGCACTTAATTGCTCGTCTTGCAGCTGGTCGGCGTGTGTGTTTGAAGCAAGTAAAAAGGCCCTGATGAGGATATGGCAGGATAAAGGCAGAAGACGATTGCTAAGGTTAAGGCGGTGATTACGTTGGAATTGAATTTATTATTTAACGTTAATTTTAACGTTAAAATTTAACGGTATTTTTTGGCGGCGGCGATTCTAATGTCTTGTGTGCGCGTCACAAATGGCACTATCATAAACGAACCTTTAAAACGGCAGACATCACCATCCACATGAACATCGCACAGTGCATTTTGTCTTATGCCCGAAGATCTCCCGTGCCAAAGATCGCAGCCATTAACGGTGTGGTGTGTTTTAATTGCGAGTGTAATTAGCTGATTGGCAAAATGTGACCCCAAAACTACGCGTTCGGCAGTCGATCGTTGTTTAGGGTGGTCCGGGAGTTGAACGAAAGCATCAGGTCCACTGCGAATTGATGGGTGGATTGTACACTGGCCGAAGGTTGTGTACTATGTAAGTGTATGTGTGTTTGTCCAAATCGGTGTGGTGTAGGTGTAGGTCCGAGATGGTCAACATGTGCGACCAATAAGCGGTGAACGGATGGCAAATTAATTCCAACAATCTTAGTCACCGTTTGAATATTGCGCGTGTTCGACATCTTTGTATGTTGTTGTGAGATTCTAATTTTAAACAAAAAACAAAACTATATCGTCCCAGGTGTGTGAGGTTGAAGCTGAATCTCGTCACTATGCCGCATAAGTAACCACACAAACATTTCGAAATTAAAACATGATTACTAATATTTCATTTCCCAAGCCTCATTGATGGGCTGGCTTGCTGCACACTCCATCTTTGCGCTTATCTGGCGCGATTATCTTTGCGTGAAGCGCATCGAAACGTAAGTGAGAGATTTTGAGTTGATGTTTTTTTTCTTTTTTGCGCTAATATATGTATGTATTGCGACAGGTGGAGGTCAACCGTGTAAAACGAATGATATACATGAGCGGAGGTTTTATATGACTCCGTGTTACAAAGATAATCCGATTCCATCCGAGCTTGGCGGAAAATCAGACGACGTTATTCGCTAAAAATATACGCAATAAAGATTGCACACTTTCTAGGTCAATCGATTGCGCTGGAAAAGAGGTGATGTGACCATAAAGCTCTCTGTGACTTTGCAAACTTCCCCTTTCCCTTTTTCTCCCACTATTTGTCGGTATCTCTTCTAACCATTACTTCCTTGTTTTTTTTTATGGCGTAAAAATGGGCAGGGGACCCATCTAGTTAGCCGGTGCTAATTGTGTGTTGTCTTTTTCGCCTCTTTCCGTTGTAGATAATTTCAACGTTCAACACAAACACACATTTCGACGCAATATCATGTCACCCGCAAATGCAACGATCGAACGACCCTCGTGTCCTTGGCAACAGCGGCTGCAGTAGGTGCGGACGGCACTCTTGGAACTGACGGGGAGAACATTTAAGGTTTGTCGCTTGACAGCCTTGACGGCGCCTCATATTTGGTTTCCCAAACCCGCACAACCACCTGCAGGATGGAATCGCAGCGAATACTGTCCTCACCGTCGAACGGTGATGATACGGAAACCGATTCGGTGGAAGCGCCCGATCTACCGGACGCCGGCAACAGTGGTGCCATCGTGGGTGTGCAGTACCGGCTAAAGGGTGGTACGCGCGCACTCGCAGCAGAGCAGGACCATTTGCGAAAGGGACTGAATCGCATCTCGAGCGACTCGGCGTCCACTTACGAAATGGTGGACGCCGGCAGTCCCCAGTCACCGGCCGCATCGGACACGAGCGACGGCCATGGAATGGACGGCGATGATGATGATGATGGCGAGGACGAGGAGGACGACGAAATGTGGAGCAATATTGTGCGCATCAATAATGCGACAGTCGCGACAGTGGCCGAACTGGCGGCTGGTGGAAGCGAACCGGCGATGGAAGATGGTGGCACGGTGGCGAACGAAATCGAGTACGAAGTGCAGGAGGGCAGTGGGCCGGAATGTGACGCGCTGGAGCGTGAAGCGCCAGACGGTTCGGTGAGCGGCGGTGGTGCCGCTGAATTATTGCAGCGAAAACGATTCGATCTCACGCGCTCTTCCACCAAGGAGGAGAAGCAGCGACACAACGAGGAAATAGTGATCATGAAATCGAACTCGCTCTCCTCGGACACGACCCCGGCAGCGAATTCGTGGGAACCGGTCAGTGTGGATGGGTGCTGTATTGCCAGTGGTAGTGATGTTATCGTGCCGGAGGTACCAGAACTAGCCGAGCTGGAGGGGAATGATCGACAGCAGGGGGAACAGCTAGCACCGATACCTTCTTTCGGTGGCCCTTCGAAACCATGCTTCATCGATGCGTCTTCTCTGTTTGACGATGATGAGGTGGTGTATCCCTCGTTTCAAGAGAGCGCGCCCAGCCAACAGCTGAATTGGTGCAAACCGAGTGAGGCTACGGCTGTAGGTGGGAACAGCAGCAGCATCCAGCTTGCAACGATCCTGTGCGATGATGAGAAGCTACGAGCGAATGTGATGGAGAAGACGATAAAGCCCGTCGAAGTGAAGGACCAGTTTGCGGCCGGTCCGTCCAACGATTATTTAGCGAGCAAGTTGAAACTTGCCGAACCGAACCCGCATCAGCTGCCGGAAACCGTCAGCGGCAATGACAATGATCATGATCGTGAGGAGGTGCTGGCACGCCAGGAAGCGGAACGAAAGCAGGGCACATTTCTGTTCCAAAACTCGATCCAGCAGTATTCTGGTCATTTGCTGGATGTTAGCTTACAGTTTGCACCGGAGGAAACGTACAGTGATCTGTCGCTGCCCAGCGTGTACTCGTCGAGCAGTGAACCAAACTATGGAGAGTACAGCTCACTCACGATCAGTGATAATCATCGCTACTCGTTGGGCGGTTGTAGTAGCGTGGCTGTAACCGACGAGCGAGCAAGCGGACGGATGGACAGTTTGCGCGGTGGAACGAGCACCAGCGGGTACAATTCCAGCTCGGCCGATTATAACAGCCGGACGCAGGCAACTAGCGATGTCGAATCGACATCGCACTATCCCAACACACCGTTCAACTCGATCGTACACGTGACGTCGGCCGCATCCATACCGCAACACATGGCACCGAACCGGCTGGTGCAAGAGCTGAGCGAAGACACCGGTAACGAAACCAGTCGGGCCAGTTCGGTGGATCGTGAATCACACTCGACCCCGATCAGGATTCCGAAGCGAATGCAAAAGCACGATGAATCGGCACCGATCGTATCGGGTGGTGCGTCGATCGAGGACTTTACCCCAAAGCAGTGCGAAAGTCCCTCGGTTCGAAGGCGCACCGACACGTGCCCGATAGTATCCGGTGGGAGTATCAGCTTTGATGAGCCTGCGGAAGAGCGTACCACGGCGAGACAGCTAAGCAAGAGTGGTTCGGGTAAATCATGGGTCGTCGATTTGAAAAACTGTCCCGATGATGAAAAGACAGCGGCAGTGGCAGCCGCATCCTCCATGCACTCTCTGGAAAATTCGGGCCAGCGGAGTCTTGGCTTTTTCGTAGATTTGGGTAGTTTGAAGACGCCGGAAGAAGAAAAATCTGTCACGGTGGTCAATAGTCGTCCGCGTACAGCACGCACGGAGCTGATGAAGAAATCGACCGGATTCTATATCGATCTGTCGGACGACGGCAGTGAAAGTACGCGCAGTGCCACACCGAAGCTGGGCAGTACCAAGATTGAAACGCCTCCACCATCCGCCTCGGCACTGACCGGATCGTCGCGAGGCGAATCGGAAGAGAAGCAAACCGATCGCAAGAACATGTTTTCGATGTTTATCGATTTTGGTAGTGATAGTGCTGGTGCGAGCAGCGGCAGTACAAACGGTAAGCCAGCAATGCCTCGGAAGCTATCGATGCCACAGCCTCTGCTACAGGGTGCTACCAATGGGAAGGAATCGGTACGACCCAGTAGTCTTGGTCCGGCTGTGGGTGAGGAAAGCAGTAGCAAGCCATACTACATGTTTATCGGCTCGGCCGATGCGCAACCATCGGTCATGCGACGTCAGAATGGAAGTACAGCGGCAAACGGTGGCTCTGCTGCTAGACAAGAATCCAAACGTCACTCCTGGAATACGACCGTTGGCGAAGGAGCTGGTCTTTCAGGAGGTTTCCATGAGCGACGGATCGCTAGCAACAGCGCTTATCAGCGATCCACGAGCGTGACTAGCGATCGTGGCATTATGAACATTCTGGACAAAATTCCTTTACTTTCCAAAACATCCAGCATGTCGATCGATTCTTCCGTTTCGCCGTTTGAGGATTTTACCTGTTCCAAGTCAGAACTGAGCACCTACTCAAACCATTCGGTGTCATCTAACTCTGCTCACTCGAGCAACGAATCGAAGATTTCGCCCAAGGACGCTGTTCTCGAAGGACAACCGATGGAAATGCTAGCCGACGGGGCAATGGTATCATCAGCTAAGAAGAAACGCAAAGATGCAAAAATTAACGAAACATTTGATAAGAGCAGTCAAGGTTCGATAACGGATGGCATACTGTCCTCGAACGAAGATGCTTCCCCGACGTCCACCACAACCGACACGGATGACGTCACTTTTCAAAACAATCCGGCCGAGGAAGAGGCACTGCTCATTCTGCAGCAACCGATGGTAATAGCGGCCGCGAATGAAGGTTTCCAGCCTATAGACGAACCAATTAAACTGTCCACCATTACCACAAACACTGTCAGCAGCAGCAGCTCCACCAAGCTGATGGAAACGATTGTCGAGACGGTGGAATGTTCGCCGCGTCATACGGCGCGCAATAAACCGCAGCACACCATGGAAACGCTACACGCTACGATTGAGAAGCAGAAGCAACTACTCGAAACCGTCTCCGAGAATGTGGAATCGCACGCGTCCACCATGACGTCGTCTTCCTTCGTTAAGCTGTCGGACATGGATAAACCACCGACCGCGGTGAGTCAGGTCGCCACGACCAAATTTGAACTACATTCGAGCAACGCGGGTGGTGTTGGTGGTGGCGGCAGTGGCAGCGGCAGCAACATGTCAAATTCGGCGGGTTCCAGTCGAGTTGCGCGGCTGTTCGAGTGCCAGAAGTACAACACGATCGGGTCGGCAATCGGTGCTAGCAGCCAAGCGATGAGACAGCAGCAGCAGCAGCAGAAGGCATCCAACTACTATCACTCGAACGGTGGGGTAACGTCGATGGAGCGACACTCGTGGAATATGTCTCGCTCGACTGGCAACAATTTTGTGAGCCTCATCTCTTCGTCGGTGGAAAACTCCCGTTCGCTCAGCAGGTTGTTTCCGCACCTGTCGAAAGGTAAGCGCTCGTTGTGAACCTAGTGAACCGGCACCAATGTCCAACTGAATTGCTGAAGTGAATGCTGGGTTACAACAGCCCAATCATAATCAATTGTGGTTTCATTTTTTTTTTGTTCTGCCCTCCATCTTCATGCCGCAGCTTTCAGCAGCAGTCTTCCCTCGGACGTGGGTATGAACGGTACTGGGCGCAACGGTCAGGATGGTAGTGAGATGATGCATTCGGATTTTTCCTGCACCTCAAGCATCACCTCGAGCCGATCCGGTATCGGTAAGTGCATCTGCATCATATTGATCGCAATCACTGTCGACAAACGAAAAATATTTTTTTCTTTTTTGCCCTCCTTTTGATAATAGAATCCATCGATGAATCCATCTCTAGCCGACAGCCGCGCCGCCTAGGTGAGGATCTGCTGAAGATGTTCCTTCAGGAGATTGCCACCGATGTGACGATTGAGGTCGAGACGAAGAAGATGCGAGCGCACAAGTGCATACTGCGATCGCGTTGCCAGTACTTTGCGGCAATTCTCGCCGGGAGTTGGGTGCAGAATGCGGGCAACGTGATCACACTGCCCGGCTACTCGTACGCGGCAGTGCACTTTGCGCTGTGCCACATCTACTCTGGTGCCTCCCATCCACCGGAGGGCATCAGCCTGATGGAGCTGGCCGCACTGTCCGATCTTCTTGGTCTCGAGGGGCTGAAAGAGGTAACGGCGTACGCACTGAAAACGAACTACTGTCACAATTTCCATAAGGTAAGCCTTTTACGCAAAGTGTAACGGACGAGCTATTACAAACGGTTTAACGAGTCAAGTATTTCAATCTACCGGAACCTTTTTTTGCTGCTTTCTTACCATTTCTTATTCTCTTTTGTAGCCCTGCGTTGGTTGCACGGATGGTGTGCTGCAAGTGCTGCCGGTTACCTTAAACCACGGACTAGACGATCTGTACCGCAAGTGTCTGAAGTGGGTCTGCCGCCATTACGTGAAAATCTGGTCGCAAAAGCAATTTTCGCAGCTCCCGCTGGACGTGGTGCATCGCTGCAAGCAGCAAGTCGTGGCCCATCTCAACTCCGAAAGTGTTCTTACGACAATACTGGACAGTGAGCAGTTGCTAACCTTGCTGCATCCTTACAAGTGGTCAGTGGAGGTAGAAAACGTGGTACGCGACATTCTCGAGACGGCGTACGATTACATTGCGGACCACTTTGCTTCGCTGCTTGCCAGCGACAGTTTCCTATCGCTAGGACAAAACTACCGCTGGGCGATTCCTCACCTCGAGCCGATCCTGCTGCCCGCGGCAAACAATCTCAGTCCCGACCAGGCGTGCAAAAGCTACCCCAGGGCGACAAGGCTCCAGAAGCTGCTGCAGGCGAAGGTTCTAACTATGACGACGACCACCACCTCAACGCCAATGTCGTCGAGCGATAATACGAACGTGGTCAACATCTACGAAAAGCAAACAAAAGCGAGCGAAAGGGGTAGTGGTGGCAGTCGTAAGGAGGTGGATTATAATCTGCAGGAGGAAGAGATGGACTGGTGCGATGAGTTCGTGGGCATGGTGAACGCTATCCTGTCCGCGGTAGAACAGTGCTTAATACGGCAGTGTGCCCGGGCAATGCGCGTCAACTCCTGGCAGCGGATGGATGTGGAGCTGCGCAACAAAATCCAGAAGCTGGCCTGTCTGATGGAAACGACGGATGAGCGCAAGTCTCGGTCGCGCTATTCCTACTCATCGCAAACGTCCTCCTCGTCGTCGGTTCATTCGCGCTCGAACGATATGCGCCAGGTGCGGCTGGCTATACAGGCGCACACGAAGCGTGCACTCGAGAACGGTCAGGCACATCACGGCCAGCCACTTAACAATCGCACGCAACAAACGCAAACGATCAATACGCACCAGAACGAGTTGAATGCGGCACTGCTAAACTCGCACAAGCTTGCGAAACATTACGCCACACACGAGGCAGCAATGGCGACAGCACCAGTCGTCGAACGTGAACGTTCGAAGCAAACTAATCTTACAGCTGAAAATGGGCGTATTTCTAAAACAGCTTCAAAGAGTCACGTGCCCGATACGGGAAAGAAGTCATCCATTTCACACACTTCCAATGGTCGCCAGGCGGCAAACGGCATCCGAATGGGAGTGCTTTCCAAGGCGTCCAGTGGTCTCGCGCAACCAGTATCACACAAACGTTCGCAATCGGAAGATCACGCTAATCTGAAACCGGCAACCGCACCGATCAAATCCGAACCCATGAATAATTTGCGCACCAAGCTGAGCAACGTGAAGCCCCGGTATCTGGAACCAAAGAAGCCCAAAAATGCGGCCAACCTCCACGCGCAGAATAACATTTCCTCGAGCGGAAGCTCCACCAGAACGTCCAGCCCGGCGATGAGCCATCGCAAGACTGCGCCGAAGCTGCAGCAACAGAACCACCCGGGCCACGAGTCGAACCTCTCGCTCGACAGCCTGTCCTCTCCGGCAAAGCTTAAGAACGCAAATGTGGCCAATACAAAACCGGCCCGTGCGACCGTGTGCGAAATGGACGTATCGATCGACTCGCTGGCAGAGTCGATGAAATCGCACTCGATCAAAACAAGCAACACCCTGTCGCACGAATCGCTTATCTATCAGGAGTATTTCAAGCCGAAAGTTATCAATTCGATCGATCACCAGCAACCACAGCAACTGCAACCGCCTGCTAAGAACGGGCTCGTGAAGGATAAAGATCATCATCGCGAGAAGCGTCCGAGCAGTGGTAAATCGTTGGTAGGCGCGCGCCCACTGCCCGGTGGCATTAAGACCAATCACTCGTCCTCTTCCATCCCGTCGGCGGTAAGCGTACGTACGAACGGGATCAATCGTACCGCTTCGTCGGCAAGCGTCGGTTCAAACGGTGGTTCGGGACTGGTGAAGCGGAGCTTCCTTTCGCAACGATCCCGTGAAATTCTGGCCCGCCGCACTCACGAGCCAAAGTCAAACTCAACGAATTCGAGCAATAAGTCCGCTGCCTCCTCGCCTAGCATGTTGCTGACGCGCGATAAGTCAACGGGCAGTGATATCACGAAATCGGGCTCATCCGCCTCCCTGACCACACCTAACACTGGCGGAAGAAAGGTGTTCAACACGACGCTACACCTTCGACGTACCGCCAAATTGCCGGATGGAACGGTACAGGCTCCGGCACCAGCTAGCAAAGAACGGAAAATGGAAAAACACTCATCGAAGGGAGGAGCAGCACATCGGACCAAGGGACCGAGTTCAACCACCGGAGACGGTAGATTCTCCCTGAAGGGGGGAAGCACGTTGGAGAACAACTGTACGGTTCCGCCCGAGGTAGGTGATGCGTTAGCGCACGTGCCGATGATTGTGGAACGCGTTGAATCAAAGCTGGAACGATCGAATACGTTTTCGATTGATGTTTCCGATAATCCGCTGGTACTGCAAATGCTGGAGTAAGAAAGCGAATATTGCTGTGGAAGGATACCACGGCTTTGAAAAAAAGGTAGGAAATGATATTTTGTTTGGTGTCTTTTGCGCTTTCGCTCCCAAAGGTAGCCGACTATCACTGAAAGGTAAGCAACTCGTGTAGCATCTCCTCAACGATAATCGTACGGGCGCAGGATTGAAACAGCTCTCACACATTGGTGCGCCTAATATGGGGGTTCTTAAAATCCAAACAAATTTAATTTACAACCCTCCTGCTAACTTCATCACAAATGTCTAGTCACGTATTTATATGCATATACATAGAGGAGAAAGAGCGAGCGAGAACGAGTGGTATAGCAAAAATGCTGAGAATGGGCTACGATGCTCAGTTTTGTGCAGCTATGTGTGGCGTGGTGCATCTTCTCTGCACACTTAATTAATACGTTAGAAACGATATATATATACAATACTTATCTGTTGCAAGATATACTTATACATGTAATGTGCGTAGACAACCCGCAAGCAAGCGGATGCGCGATAGCAGCATAAAGAACGTGAATGATTCAGTTGTTAGGTAGGCCATTCCCGAACCCAATATAAACCCCCTTTTCATAGCCATTACTATTTGACCAATGTCTGCCGTTTTGGTCGTGTGCTGGGACACACGATTTGACACAACAATGATCTTCACAGCCACACACTGGCACCAATTATCTTCGGCGTAGGGGTTGAGTTAACTAAGTGTGTTAATAATTATCACTTATCTGTTTGTTACATTTGCAAGAAAAGAAAACCTAAAAAGATGAATTAAAATAGTTTAATCTAACCTACGAGTGTCCAAATGATGACCAAAAATGCGCAATGACGGACGATTTACTAGATTGCATAATTGAATCCATTCTACTAACGTGTTTCTATTACGGGCCGAAAAAAAAAACAAGTGATTCAAATAGAGACAGTAACGAAAATTAACTTTCATGTTGCTTGTGTGTATGAATCTATCTATAGTTTATGGTATGAACGCTCTCGTTTCGAGTGTGTTGTTTTTTTTTCACGATCAATATATGAAGCCATAGTTTTATTCGGTTAACTATAAGGCATTCAGGCTATAGTTTACAAAAATCAAAGTGTTAAAAAAGTGAAGTGAGAGCATAGAATCATTTTTGAAGCAATGAACCACTCGGTTCGCTTAGAGCCGGAGTAATTCCATAACACGCGCTTATAGCTGCGACCAATAGTAATGAGCTTTTTTATAGTGTGTTATTTTTGTCTGCTTGGTTCAGTAACAATGTGATAAATCGAACATTACGAGGATTTTTCCTCTTTCGGTTGACAGTTTATGACAGTTTTTTTTAGTATACAGATGCCTTTTCTTTGCTCTTTGTCTTAATGAGTTTTTTTTTGTTTCTCATGTTTCCACTGTAGGCATGGTGAATATATATATTCCATTACTTTGTTTCTGGTTTCGATGCCAATTGCAAAAGTACTTATGGTTTAATGGGTGTAGTAGTGTCTATTTTTTTGTATTTATAACCTCATCCAATGAATCTGATGCAACCACTGTCCATGTAGGCCATGATATCTATGGCGAAAAGGAACATTTAATTAAGTTAGTTTTTCATAGTGATGTAGAGTCATGTTCTTGTTCGGTTCTATCCCGTTAACTCTGCCGTCCTAAGACTACCAATGATAATTTTAGTGTTATTAATAATTTATACGATAATCGCCTCTAGTTTGCTTAAGTTACTACTTATTCTACAACAACTTAGGGAACATCCACACGTCACGTAACGCGTTTTGTTTTTTGCAAACTTGGACCTTGTTCTCCGTAATGCAATGCTCTATTAATCCTGTGTTGATTTAGGATGCCACGAATTTCCGTTTAAATTTCCATTACATATTTTTTACCAGGCATAAGCTTAAAAAAAAACTATCCATACTTAAGTAGATTTTTTTTGGGAAATATCGAGACATTTTAATTGAAACGAAACACTCATGCCTTTAAAACGCATTAACACTGTCGCTCATAATTATAATTTCCTCCCCCATGTAATAAATCGTAACGCTAGCCCCTCGTACGTAATTTATGGATGATCTCAAACGATTATTTCCTCACGTTACTATATCCACTTAAAAAAGCACGCTTTAAAACCACGATCATCTTTAATATTTGGCAACTAAACGTTTTTGAAATGATGTAATGCTAATTCAATACGTTGATATGATTAATACGCTGGTATGTGGTTGATAGCGTTGTTGATTTGGTATTTGATTCGTGGTTTTCTTATTAGTATTTGTTCTAGTTTTACAATTTGTTTTTCAAAATGTTTTTTTTTTGTGCTATTGACACTTACACATTCCATCCAACTACAACGGTTAAATCGGCTAAGTTTCTGCTTTAGTACTTAAGAATGTTGCTACTGCGTCGTAGCAATGAGTGATTTGTGTTGTATGATTCAAAAGAACCTAAAGCAAAAAAAAAGTAGCATCCAGTAGAAATTCTAAAAAGGCACTACGCCTAAACACAA
This sequence comes from Anopheles christyi, assembly GCA_000349165.1. Taxonomy (NCBI): domain Eukaryota; kingdom Metazoa; phylum Arthropoda; class Insecta; order Diptera; family Culicidae; genus Anopheles; species Anopheles christyi. The sequence goes on along the minus strand of KB676091.1, from coordinate 1,502 downwards.
AACCCCATAACTAACTATAAACAATTAAATAACTTACACCAGGGTGCATAAAAAAGCGCAACTAGCGAAGAACAACTTAAGCGAGCCTAGTCATCTGTACAAAGTTTTTGCTTCGAATGCTTGCAAAAGTAAACAATTGCTACCAAAATTGAAAGCACACTAATTAGAAATCAGAGCAGTGCAACAAACTATGGCAAAAAGAAAATGGAATAGACAACACGAACTCTATAACAAAACATAAGTAATACAACCTGCATTAAGCTGTGTGTGAGTGTTTGTGTGTGGTTATACCAAACTATTGGTTTGCAGTCAAGATATGTTTGATGAGGTATGTTATAGAAGAAAAAAAACAAACAAAGAGATGCTCTCACCAAAAGTGTGGTGAGCAAATGAACTGGGAGGAGAACCCTTTCTTGACGTGACGTATGGATTTGTTGGGTAAAATGTACGTGCAGTCATTCATTCAAACATGATAGAGTGAAGATGATTGAATTGAATAAGAATCAAGCACTAGAAGAAAGGGATGCGAACTTCAAAACAATAAACGTTCTAAAGCAGTTTTTGGAAACTATTAACTGAATGCTGAAACATCCGATAATCTTCGCACTTCTTAGTGGTGAATTTGATGTAAGAATATTGAGAAGCATGGCGTCTTTTGGAGTATGATCCAATTTGCTGCATTACTGTTTTATTACATCATCTAGAAGTTTCCGTTATTCGTTATCCTTTTAATAAGTCTGGTTCATTTTCATCTCGTCGCTGTGATAGATGAACACGTCCTTGAAGTACATGTTCTTGGTGTAGAAGTAGCTGAAGTTAATAACGCGATCGAACGGATAGCCGAGCGGCAGGCTGTCGTAGAAGCGCATTCCGGAAGCGATACCGCAAGTGAAGGTCTTGTCGTACTGGTAGCCCTGCTCGTAGGTCTTGGTCGTATACGGCGTGATGATGAAGTAGAACTGCATCGGCATACCGCTGGTCCAGCCCTTCGGCAAGATCAGACGATCCGGGAATCCGCAGTGAGCCTCCGACATGTCCAGGGCGAACTTCTCCTGTCCGTTGTAGCCGAGCATGATCTTCTTGTACAGGTCAGTGTACATGGTACGATCCTTCACGCTCCAGTAGAACTCACGCGAGTTACGCACGAAGGTGTTCTTGCCGGCGGTGAAATCGACCAGATACTGGTCAATCTCGAAGAAGTACTTCTTGTAGAACTGCAGATCGAAGAAGCGATCGAACTTGGGTCCGACGAACGTGCGAATGATCGCCTTTCCGGTATAGTCCGACATGACGTTCATGGTGTAGCTGAATGGCTTGTGGTTCAGGCGACGCTGGCGTGCGAACACGGCATAGTCGAAGTACTTGTCGGCAGACTGCATCGGCAGAACGTTTGAGACATCCGAGTCGAAGTAGTCGAAATAGGTTACCAGCTTGTCGAAGGTGACATCCTTGATGGCGACACCGTTGAAGTTGAGCTCGTCGTAAGTGTAGCTAGGCAGGAA
>KB676080.1:0-19542 GCA_000349165.1 Anopheles christyi | reverse complement strand
TTTTTTTTTTAATTCCAAATTCATACTTCTTCTTCCTGAAAACCAGAAAAAGTTAATAACAAAAAACAGAAGGACCCCAAATGTGTTCCAGAAACAAAAAAAAAACCTCAACGTCGGATGGGAAGAAAAGTCGTACCGGTAGCATAACCGCTACATGGTTCTTATGTTTGCAACATATGGTACATTACAAGCACATTGTTCGGTCGGTTTCACTGTACGAAGCAACGGCGTGCAGAGAAAAGCGAGAAGTTAATTTTTAAATGATATGGAAATAATTTATGAGACATCATCATCTGTGTCTTAATTCCGGAGGAGTAAAGTCGAACGGCAAAGGCGCACTGGAAATCATAAATCTACGAAGCATATCAGATCAAGGCCCCAAAAAAGAGGTTTTGGTGGGTAGGTTCAATCAAAAGCAATGATGCTGTATGCTGTTTTTAAGGGGTAAGCTTAACTTGCATTATTCCACCCAACGGAATATGTATTTATGGTTAGAAAGCACGCAAAACTCTCATCATGGCAGAACCGGGTTTCATGGGACTGCTGAAAACTGGTACAAAATTCTCAGAATGTACTCTTGGAGAAACAACAACTTGAGCATAATCAAAACATGCCGAAAAGACCCAAAATAGACATTAACCTTCAAGGCAGTGACGTCACTTGTTAGCTCAAGACACTTTGGACTTCTTTCCAACAAAGATTCTCGTACGTCCTTGCTTTAGAAGCTTCCACTCCGTACGATTAATTGTTGTTCGATTTTTATTAGGATACAGAGTTCCTTCTATTTATATAGACAGCCTGTCAGTCTGTCACACGCACGCCACCATTTCCGGCAGTGTTTTTTTTTTCGATTGTTTCTAATCACCCCCGACTAATACTACCCGACATCTTGGCCCTCGGACGTTACTCGAACGCCACTGGGTGTGCGAAACGGGTGCGGGTAAAGACTTCTTGTGGCAGATAACTGCTCGATCCGTGATTCTGCGATATACAGATAACCGGCGACACCCAATCTACCTTCCCCCACCAGGACTGTAGAATCCATGCTCTCACGAGCAAAAACCACCAGTACGGGGAAGGAGCCAACCGGATGCTTTCAAAACATTATTGTAAAATTTTACCGCATTGCGGTTGTTGTGACGGTCGATGGATTTTCTCTCCTTTTCAACTCCTCCCCTGAGGAAAGCAGGAAAAACATCGAAGCCGCGCGCTGCGCTCTGATCTGTGTGTATGTGTGTTAATGGTGTTTGTGCGTCACTTTCAGAAAAAGCGGAAAAGCCAGGGAGAGGATTTCACCCCACCTTCCTCCTCTTAGTCTGACGTTCGCAGTTAAGTTAACGGCATCAGCAACGGACGACACGGTCGTACGGAGAAAGTGTGGTAGCCACCCGTCACCCTATCTACTTCAACGACCGCGGGGCGATGTCATTTTGAGCCGCGAACTGAAAGAGGGCTGCTTTTTCCCTGAAAGCTTCCATTTCAAATCCCCCTGAGTCACGTCTATCGGTCCCTTAGGTTTTGGGACGCTTTCGCATCATACGCGTCTCCTTTATTCTACCCACGTTTCAACCCTCCCGACTCTCTTTGCGCTTTCTTCCTTTCCTAACCGAAGATTTGCTCCTTCTCTATTCCTTGTACAACACGAGGCACGGTTGCCAGAATGTCTCGTCTTCGTGCGGCGAAGATTCTAGTCCGCAACATTAACAACAACAGCAAAAAAATACCCTATTAATCTTCGCTCATTTGCTAGCTGTCAATCAATGTGGTTGATGATGACTGCCTCTACACTCTTCCCCAATCTCAAGCAGCAAGTGAAAATTGCAACCCTCTAATGCTGGAAGAGGAGGAGAATTTCACAAGGACACCCAGCAAGCACGCGCTCGCACACTGCCGAGAACGATCAGCTTGATGGGCAATTTTATTTCACCGCACACGGGCACTCGATTTCACGCACCCGTTGGACAATTCCGAGCCGGGTGGAAAGGAGCCACTATAGATGGAGCAGGAGCTGGATGCTGTGGTGAAAGTTTTTGCTCGCCGTCGCTTCTTAGGCCCAATTAAAGGCTGGCCGAACATCAAAACTCCGGGAGCAAAACGGCTATCGCTAGCGTCAATCTAGCGGAATGGAGACGCCTGTTTCAGTATCAGGGGTTCAGGATCTTAGCATCACAGCAAACACGCACAAAAAGAAAAGAAGGTCAAACAGGACAAAAGGGAACAAAGCCGTCTAAGCGGTTAAATGAGCGCAGCATTTGCAAATGATAAGCGGTCCGCTGTGTCGTTGCTGCTTTTGAAGAAAATTGGACAGGGATGCTCTCTATTAGCTTCTGACACGCTCGAGCACGGCTGCTGTCCAAAACGGGGTCCTTTTCTGCTAAAGGAATGGCAAATTGAAATTATCATCAATATGCAAATGCAACTCAGCTCCACATTTTTTTTTAGCTGATTTTTTCCCCTCATTTTCTTGCTTTTGCTTGCTTTGCCCCAAATGGTGCTCCATTTGGCTAACCCATTTCTCAACCACATTGGTTCGCCATAAGCTTCATTCATCCACTGATTGCCCAATATTCCTTCCGATGCCATCATCACACTAGCGTACGCTGGGCGATTGACACTAAATAAACACGCACGCACACGCCAGAACTGGACAAATCAGAATGCCATGATTATGGAAATTAGATCGAACGGGAGACGGAGGCACAAAATACACAAATTCTCAATTCGCGTGTGCTGTGATGGTTTTTAGATGGAGCCGATTTAAAGTTTAGACTCATGCAATGGAAAAAGGAAATGGGTCTGGCCGGCTTTGTTAAATTTAGGTTAGGTGGATAAGATTTAGATATTTAAGTGCAAATTCAGTGGGCATGATTGCCAAGGCTTTGTAAATACGGCTAATCTTTTAAAAGCTTGATGAAACTAAAAGCAAATATCAAGTGAGGTTTTTAACTCGGGAAGCGCAGTATTGAGAAATTAACGAATTTACTTTGTTACTACATCCTTTTTAATTTCGTGAAACTCATCGGCTGAAGACACGTGAAAGAGAATTAATTTATAAATAACAGTTATAGCATAAATTAGAGACTTTGAATTTACCTTTAGTTACTTTTTATGTAACTCAAACTAAAAATGGCCTGATATTAAATAATAAATACCTTTAACGAAAGTAGGAAATAGTGAAATCCTTTGCAATGTAATGTTTCAGACTATGAGTGCGACTTGTGGGCGGTTTCATTTATGGGTGAACTTTTCCCAACAACTTCTTTATTACCGAAAATAGACGATTCATCATCAAATACTATTCACAGCGGTCACGGTTTTACTTCACCCTGTACGAACTCTCTTACACACACAAACACACATCTGTGAACATCATTTTTCATCCCATTCTTCTAGACACTCCAAATCTCATCGACTTTTTCAACCTCATAAAATCCTATCGATCCAATACGATCGCGATGCAAACATTCGCCGCAAACAAAACGAAAACGCACACATGGCAAATCTTCTCGGACACCCTTTCGTACACCGGGTTCGATTTTCATCTTCTACCGTCTCGCTTAGTTTGCTAAAGCCTACGCGATAGCGCAACACCATTTACTACGAGGGAAAAGCGAATGGAAAGATTTTTAGCCACGGCGACCCGTTGCCTACCACATAAGTTTCAGGGGTTTCCGTTTTCTCTGCTTCCCCTTTAGAGAGAAGAAAATAAATTTCAGATCATTATCACGGTCAGTGGAGGATAGCGATACCTTACAGCTTTCATGCCATGCTAGCTAAAGCTACAGTTCAGCTTCATACATCACCCACGGGCCAAGGCGAGAAGGGCAACAGCGCTTCCGGGGAAACTTGGGAACTTGGGAAAATGTTGTTCTTACAGCTGCCGATTCTACCGATACACACGCACATTGCTTTACACAAAGACTACCCGTTTTTATGGTGACGATGAGCCAAGCTGCCAGGCTCCAGGATGGTGTGAATTATTCATCAGGATTCGGATGAATCGGAAAAGCTTTTCGCAATCGTTTATGATACACTTCCGGAGCGCTGGTACAGCACACCACAGTACAGCCATGCGCCACTAGTGAAAGGAGGCGACACTTTAAAAGCATCATTCCCGAAAGGATTGAATGGTTTTAAAGGGAACATTGGAATACATTATTTGTAACGCCTCCACGTAACGGAACCGGAAGGCGAATTCCTGTTGTAAGAAGAGAAATAAAACAATTCTCCAAAATTAAACAAAAAGCAGTGAAACCTTCAACGGGCTCTATCAGAAGCTCCAAACCATAATTTCCTCTCCGAAGAAAGCTGACAACACTGAACGTTCACTTGAAACATTCAGGATTCTTATCAAAGGATTTTCCCCTTAAAACACATTGACTGTAGAAAAACAAATGCTTCAACTCTAAATCAATCGCCAGTTTCCAGGCAGCTGCTTCGAAAGGGATCGCAAATGCTTCCAAAGCCATAATTCTATTACCAAGAATTCATACCTTCCTGTTGTCATCCCACGGCCCTGACCCCGGCACGAGCTCATTATGCGCTTGAATAGACGAGCAGCTCGCGCGCGTGTACCTACACAATCTGGAGACGATTTGTTGCCAATGGTAGCATAATTTGCGTTCAAAAGCCTTGTCCTCAGGCCATCCCACCGCTGTTGCGGCTTCATCGACGAAACATTTCCACGCATGCTATCGATATTTCCCGCAGCAAGCATGGCGCATTTTCTTGTACTCCCGCGCGCCTTAAAGCGTCTCGTACTAGAAGGATCACGACTTCTAGCAATGCGTGTGCTTCTTGTGTCTAACGCGTGCCCAGAAGGATGCCGGCAATAACGCCTTACAACCGTTACCATCAAATGCTGCTCCTCCTGGGGGGGGAGTAGGCTATGTCGAAATTGAATTCAAGAGCAGGATGAAAATTTATGTCACCATGTGTACTTCACGATGAAGGCGGCAGTTCAGCAGCTCTTATACACACACCCACACATATGCGTTCACACATGGAATCTGATACAAGTGTGGAAATATTCGATCGTGACATTCATCTATCCGTGTGTCTGTGTGTGATTGTGTGTACTTGTATGCCTGCAAGAGTCTAGGGGGTAAAATTGTATTCTTTTGAAAGCTCCCATCAAGGGGAAATTCTTACGACAGAACTCGCTTATGTTCTCAGTTTGAACTTCCCACCGAACGTACACCGAGAATAGAAGCAATATAAACGCTACCATACAAGTCCACGGCCGTATGTGTGTGTGTGCATGGATCTTGAATAAAATCTTCGCATAAAAGATTTCGAGACAAGATATTCCACCTCCGATACTATCTTCGAGGACCTGCCCTCGTTGCCTGCCGAAGATGTCGACGTCGAATCAAGACGAAACCATGTCCATGTGACTTTTTGCTAACGATCTAGAGAGAAGCTTGAGGAGTGGTGAGGGATAAACTCTTTCCTCCTCTTTCACGCCACCTCTTCTTACCGTCACCACTGAGCATCATTTCATTCTTTTTCACTCGATGTGTGCCGCATCGGGCCACCGTCAGCACTTTTCTGTCAGTTCGCCTTTTGTGCTCTGTTTTGTGAATCCCGCACATCGTGAAAACTGTTTCGTCCCTGCAGCCGATGCCTTCCCTTCCGGTGCAGTGATGCCTTTTATCGCTTGGAAATGGTGTGAGAAAACTAGAACATTGCGACACACTGCTCCACCAGGAGTCATCTACCGAGCGGATGCGCTCTGGTGCCAAGGCGTCTGCCTTGGTCGCTGGAAGAGAGCCTGGTGTGTTTGAGCCCATTTTATATCAGCTTCTTGCTTGCTTCTTTGATCCTTTGAAGCCCTGGAACCTTCTTGGCTGAAATAGCTCTGAATGGCACAGACACAAAAACGTTCGTCCTCAAAATACTTTCCTGCTGCTAGACTTGAAAATGGACGAGCTCCAACAAACCTGAAGCCTGCGATAGAAGCAATAGGCGGTGGCAGTGGTTGAACTGAAATCTGCAACTGCACCGTAACACAATGCGGCAGTGTTCAGTGTGAACGGGGTTTTTACACAATTGTGCACAGACACGCATACCACCCAAACACAAATGGGCAGACACACAACGTCCGGCATGAAGGAAAGGTGAAACACGGGACACAAAACCATTTACCGACCGAACATCAAAGTGAGCGTGTTCGGAATGGAAAAAGGATATTTAATAAAATAGTTTTATTTGATTTTAATCAAGAATTATTGCTTTTCGACCCCCGGCCTTTTCCCGTCCGATGCTGCATCCTGCATTTTCATCCACCGGAAGCTGTGTCCCTTAAAAGCTCCGGTCGGTTGAAAATGGAATACTTGAAAGGACTGCCACAAACTATCCCGTACCATGTGCGAGTGCCTAGCGGAGCTGTTTTCAATTTACCGATGACCGGCACAGTTTCATCCTCCAGCGGAAGAGAAGGCAATGCTCTGGAAATGGAAATCCAAATTGGAAAGTTGTAACACTTCCTAGGAAGATTCCAGCAAAGTAATGAGCATTTGCAGACATCCTCAGGCACACAAACACAGTAGCCAAGTTTGCCAAAGCTCTTAACTACTCGTTAAAGGTAAGTAAATTTTACCGACCCACCCAGTACGAAAACCGCCTCGTTTCCAATTGCGTCTGGACGGTACGGAGAATGCTAAAGCTTTCTAAACCCACACTTTACTTACCTGTTAGAATTGGTGTTAAAAGTCTTATCAACAGCATTTGTAGATTCATTTTGGTATTCCTGGAAGAGAAAGAGACGAGAAGGACAAGACATTAGTTATCGAAGCACTTGTTAAGATATTCTACACCGAGACCATAATTTGTGCACAAGTACTACTTCAGCATTAATCATTAAGCGCCCGGTGGGTAGGAAAGCAGAACGATAGCGTCCAGAGGTTCACCATGGTTTCAGTTTAATGCGAACCCCCGAATGGTTCGATAAACAAAAGTCTCAAATCCGAACAAACATTCCAGCAAATGGGCCCCAAAACTACCAACACTACCAAAGCGAGTACATCAAAGCATTTTGCGTCAAATCGTTTGAAATCAGATCCTGGCTGGGTTTCGTGTGCACCACCAAACGAGCTCTATACGCTCGGATGCTTTTGATCGTAGGTAAGGCGACAAATAGTGCTTGTCAACTCCAACGTGAGGCACAAACAAACCCGTAGGCAATCACATTTACACGCGTCATTTTCCCCGTGTTTATGTGTTGGAAAAGGGAATGGGCACGTTTGAACACTTGTGGTACTTCTTTGCACAACGTTGCTTGATTTGCTGCCCACCCAAGGCTAATCAGGACATCAATGAAGTGCGAAGATAGCGCTAGTTTCGCGCTATTGATTTGCGCACTAAATTCATGCACAAACACATGCGAACAAATACACCCGAGCCCGTATTAACTAATGGATATCTTCATGTTTAACACGATGAAACAAGGAGCGATTGGAAGCTGGCTTACCCACAAGGCTGGCTTGCGAGGTCAGACGGTTGAGAGTGGCAAACTAGGCCAAAACCTGGGCAGGTCAACAGCTTTACCCCTTAACATGCATCTCTTGAACGTCACAAATCGTTCTTCACGCACTGCCGTATCGTCGGCATTTATGTGTGATGCAAGCAACGTCCACACACTGATGATTGCGATGCTCTTCCTGCGTCTTCATCCCGAAGGTCAATCGGATCCAATTTTATTCAAAGCGCAAATACAAGAGAGAGATAGAGAAAGTGAGGGAGTGAGCAAGAGCGAGAACAATCCGAATGGTTGAAGGAGACATAATTAAAATTAATTCAGCAGCAACCCTTATCAGCATGATTTAACAGTTAGAATCGTTGAAGAGAGTGCCCAGACCGGGTCATGCAGGGTAAGCGGGGAACCTCCGCCGTACATCCGTATGACATCATGTTTTCTTACACAACTATCCGGACAATAGTACAGCTGGGCCCAGAGTGCTATCCTGAGGCAATAGTGTCTGGCACTGTTTGTGTGTCCGTGGAGCTGTATGTGTTTGGTAGAATCAGAAGACAGATACGGTTATTATAACAGCCCTGCCCAATTAAGCCATAGTCTGTTGACCGGTCACTTTCAAATGGTCGGCATCGAATTGAGACTACACTGCACTTCACCTTCACCATCGGAGCAGTACCCTGGAATCTGGCAAGGCGTAATCCGTCGAGCATGCATGCAACTGCATAAGCATCGAAAGATAATGAGCACACACCCCCCCCCCCCCCCCCAAACCACCGCTGTGTCGAACCGAGCGCGTTATGAATAATGGAAGCCAATCAGAACTATTTTTGTTACCTCCTTCATCTACCTGCCTATCCAATTCGGAATGGCGATTGTGCTGAATGTATAGCTTATGGGCTGCAATCACGACATCCTGATTGTGGAGCGGTAACAATTCGCCCGTCCGTGAACAAATAAACTATAGCTGGGTGTTTTGAGTTGCCTTCACACACCTCAATTCAATCGTGGCCCTTAACATCGATTTCGAATAAAATAAAGTAGAAACTGAACGTAGAGTACTCAATCTTTTGGGCTCGCTTGCAACAATCAACTTTCCTCCGGCTGAACGTCTTTATGCAAAACACCCCAAACAAACGCTTTTATGATGGGAAATTACTGTTCACAGCATTTGTCAAACTTACTTAACGCACGCAACGCACCTAATTCGAGGTGACTGGACGCAATCTCTCTGCTCTGGTCTCCCGTTTCATGGCAGGGGTTCTCCCGTTTTAGCCAAAGGGAGGATAAACTTTCCGGCAAGCGTTTCCAGTGTGTTGAAGCTCGCAGAAATGCACGCCACGCTTGGCATAATATTATTCCGCTGGAAAAGTAAAACGACAGGCGTAAAATTAGCTAGCGAAACGTAGCCCACCACCATCATCATGCCGGGGCATCACCAGCACTAATAATAAATGGAACATGTGCACCACAGAACACAGAATACGACTGCTTACGCTCGGCAGGAGATGAACGCGAACGCACTAAGCCACTAGGCAGCCACGGGGCGAATACAAACACATAAACGGCAGGCAGGGTGGGTATGTCGTCGCCACCATGCCAGTAGGAGAGCAGTATTCTTCGCCTTAATAATTTCTCCTCTTCTTGGGTGTATTGTGCGTGTGCTGCTTTCTTATTTTCCTATTTTCAATTCACCTCGGCTGTCTTCAGCCACCTTTCCGTTGCTTCCAATTCTAAACGCGTGGCAGTTTTCTTTCCAGACAACATCCTTCATGCCTTTCAGTACCACCTAGCGAGCGATAAGTACGGTCACGGAGTGCGTTTCATGAGAGTAAAGCAAAATAGCACTTTACACACATACACAGCAGCAAGAGTGCGCCCCCACGAAGCGCATTGGGATGGAAAAAAAATATCAGGAAAATTCAATCCAAGAAGGGTCGGTAGCTTCTACCACCCTGACGCACCAAGGACAAAGCGACGGTTGATTGCCGAAACTCGCTCTTACAAGGAAAGCAAAAGACGGTAGACAGAGTACGCTTGTTTAAGTGATGCTTTAGATTGATAAGAATTATATCTAATTTGTTACATTTTTTCATAGACTCCTGCTCACTGTTGGTCTAAGCTAACATCTCTGGATCTTTCCTTCGCTGCTGCTGTAAGCTATTGAGGAAGTTCCTAAGCCCTTTTTGGCAGGAAGCCGTCACTCAGCCCGCGCGCCCTCTGGCCTACTTTTTTCCTCACAGCGAGGAGTGCGGGAGATCCCGTAGAATTGTCAAAATTATTTTTGATAAATTCATTCCTATTATCTATTCACTTCAGCTTTCGCAGTTTGTTTGCCCAGGCATTATGGGTGGTGGTATAGGCTGTTTCCATACTGGGAGAAATAAGGATGCTTTGCCGCCTGCCAAGAATGTCTTGCACGGAGGAACGAATAGCGAACATTCGAACACTCCCAAGGACACCCCCCTATCGGATGGGATAATTTTATCTCGTCAGGGAGACACCGGGATTCGAGATTCGGGCCAGGGACACACCGGTAAGAAAAACGAAAAAACACGGGCAAAGCCAACACAACACCGTTACATGTTACAGTACATGGTTGTGGCTGACAAAATTCCCTTGCCTTGGCTTGCCACCCCGGTGGCACCATGGGTGTGTAAATTGTGAGCATTGCTTACCATAAATCATTTCCGGGAAAGCACACGCCTCCCGATACGCTAACGAGGAGTTAACGGCAAAGCACAAAATCAACTTGCATGCCTCTCCAATCAACGGGCGAAAACGGCCGGTAAGGACGGATATCCTTTCGGGAGGATTTTTTTTATTCTTTGTCGTTTATTGCTCGTCGTTCCTTCCAAGGTCCCAGGGAATGAATGAACAATGGCTGTGTTGTGATGCTGTGCAGCAAAATTGATGAACTCGTGATTGCTGGTAATTAAGGTTGAAAGATATTTGGCCTAATCTGCACAATGAGTACAAAAAAAAAGTAACTGTAACGGACAGAAGCCAGGCAGCATCTACAATTGATGAGAGGCTGCGGCAAATCACACCCGTTCACTTGCACGGGGCATCAGGGATCAATTTGTAACGAAAAATCAATCTCTTATGTTTCTAGCTTTTTGGGTCTTTTTACATAGATCTCAAAAGTTGATGTATTATTAAGTTTCCAAATTGTGTAACTTTTCTGATTTTTATCAAAACACTAGACAAAGTGAGTCTTCATTTGTTCTTATGAGCTGGCTCATATTTTTAAAGTTTATTATTATGATTATCATATGATATGTAGATGGTAATAGGGGCATCCAAATCAACAAGGATTGAACCATACTTAAGCCATGTAGTAAGTTTATTCATTTAAACAACCATTTGCCTCAGATATTGTCGAATGCACAAAAAACCAGGCAAATGATCAAATTAAAATTATTTATCAAAGATTCTTTATCATACAGAATTATATCAATATCTATAATGAATGGAACTTTTTCTGATTGTTTGTTTCGATTCGATCACTGAACTCAGATATTCAGAGTGTAACAAAAAAATGTTATCAAAAGATCATGGGCGACCAATAGCAAAATTGTCTAACTATGAAGTCAGCATTTCGATATTTGAAAGATTTCTTGTATAAAAGCCTTCAAGGCTTAAACCACTGTTCTCATATTATCAGCAGCCTCACGCAGAAAGACGCAGAATAAAAAAAAAAAAAACAATTATAATACATTTTTGGTATCTCGTTCAAATGTTGCCTCATCGACTTTTTCTTCTATAAGATACCTAATCATACTTATTTTAATAAGTATTTGATCTGTTGTTCGCAACTTCTTCAAGCATTTGCCTAAGTAGGCAAATATTAAAGATCCATTAAGTAAAAAATCATTTCTGTATCGCTATATTGTCAATCTTTGGTGTTTCTTCACTTCTTGTCAAACTTGTTATAATCTAAATTTCACCGAAGACTGTTCACATTACCAATAGTCTGAAGTTTTTTCTCCAATCATTGAATTGGAAAATATATGAAGGAATATTCATGAGGATGCATTCACATCGCCAACACAGACCAACACAATCGGTATAAACTACTGACGCACAATAGACAGGGTGGGGATAAAAAATCAGCCTTTAATGACGTGGGAAGATAAAAATGGACTTCTCCAGCGGATTAACGACCTAACGCGGACATGCCACATTTTTATAGCTTTTCATGGCTAACTTTAACCACGGAGCCAAACAGTCTGTTGGACAATTGGTCGCCATCTCGAGTTTTGTCTTTACAAAATCAGCATTAGTTTTTACCGAATGAAAAAATGATGTCCGAAATGATCAAAGTTTTTCACTATTAGTTCACTGTTCCTTGGCAACTTGATATTATTATCAAACTTCATTTTACAGCAAATGGATTTATATTGCTTTTCTATACTTTATATGATACAAAACCGCTACTTCGCACATAGTGCTACTTACCTATCTAAAAATTCGATGTTTACAACCGGAAGAAGCAATATTGACTATATCCTGACGATAGGGAAAACAAATTAACACACTCGATATACACAAGCACACACGCACACTTTCCAATGATACAGGGGACTCCTCCCCGTTTTACCCCTTTTTCTTTATCCTTTTCGATAGATTCGTTCAACAGAAACACACCAACCCACAAAAACACACTCACAGTTTAGGCCTCTCGGGACCAAAACAACTATCAACACACCACACGGACGTTGCTATCGGGCATCCTTTTGCGGGAAAATCATTTCACACTGCACCATCTCATGTCACTTCCACACACATTCACACTCCGTACAAGCTGGTATATATGGATAGCTATATAACTAGCTTGAATAAGAATTTTTCCACTGTTTCTTTTACCACATTTCTATCACAACCACCATTTTACACTGCCGCAAAAGCATTCCACACGCAGTAGCCATGAAGGTATCATTCCTTCCTTCCGGGATGTGATAATGAAATTCGACACTATTTCTCCAGAAGAAGAAAAACTTATATATACACAATCACACACCCTACACTGGTACACTTTTACATGAGGCAGCTACCCTTTGGTTGTGGTGCGTAACAAGGTAGTAATGTTGTGTCTCGCCATGTACCAGGCTGTGTCACCGGAGATGAAGTTGCGGTCGCTAGGGAATTTCCACTCACTTTCTACACTTCACTAAGCAATCCATCGCAACAAACCACCTATCGGAAGGAAAAATATGGAATTTAAGAATAATAATCAACCACTCAACTGGAACAGTGGATTTCAGGAGCTCACGGCATTCGCTAGAGTATAGCCTGTATCCCGCGAAATGAGGAATATCCTGGCAGCTCGGTAAACAAATTAAATCCCTGTCAAGCACTAAACACACGCATTGATCATACTCGCACCCACAAAAATTGTGATAATGCAACAAGCAAAACAAAAAGGTGGAAATGAAAGACACTCGATAGAATTTGCACCTTCCAGCTGTCAAATGCAGCGATTTTGTAAGCCCAACAAACCAGTGACACAACAAGGCATAAGAGCACGCGGAGTAGGCTGACGGTAACTATGAGGCAGCCGTGTTAAAGGCAACATCGAACATCGCGGTTGGCGGTACCACACAGCGACGGTTTGCCACGCACTGTCTTCTGTTGTACGTCCTCTGCACAGCATCCTGCACTGTCCGCCGAGTTCCTCCGAGAGCGAAAAATCCTAACCTTTCCCCAAAGACGATTGGGAACAGCGGTAACTAGAGGAAAAGTTTGAGCTCCGCCTTTCTCCACCTTGCACATCAGACACACACATACACAGTTTTTTGGATGGGTTAGGATTTTTCCTCCGGACCTACGGCACACACGTTCATGTTCGTTTCAAATGCCCTTTTTTTGGTCACTGTCACTGTCAACATTTTCGCACTCACTTAGTTGCTCACACGCTGCCTGATTTTCTCACCATCGTTTAGTTTTTCGTGTACAATAGCTCCTCACCAAGGAGAGTTTTCCTTTTTATTTTTTACGTTAAACTCACTCACTCTCTCACGTAAGCTCTGCAGCGGGGACAATTCGGAGGCTCCCAAAAAAAAAAACAGTACCGTTTGTGAGCGCGAACCCGAACCCGATCCGTACACATACGACACACACGCGAAACTTGGAGAGATGCCTCGGTTCGTTCGGGAAAATTGGGATGCTGTTAGATTTTCCTCCGCAAAAGGATTTTTCTCCCCCAGAAAACACACGCACACTGGGAAGCAAAAATCTCACACAGACTCATGCATAGGCATATCGAGATAGGACTGGTTCGAGAAGGATAGGCAATGACGTACGCACACACAGTAACAGCGACGTTGGACACACGGTATCCAAGCACTGCGAGGTTTTCCAGCCCTTTTTCAATATTTTGATACAGGGTTGAAAAAAATCCAATTGTTCTAGCAAAAGCCTCGATGTTACTCCACGTATGCTCAAGGACGTCCATGTTTCTGAAAAGATTTGGATCTCTAAAAGAGGCTCTGGCTTTTTTTTTCGACAGGAACAGATGTCGACAAAGGTACGTGGACTTTTTCGCTTTTGGCCTCGTGACCGCGTGGAGCAAAGGAAAAACACCCACCAACACAAACACACACTCACACATACGCTCCCGCATGCACACAGAGGCTCAAAATATTGAGCAAAAGGCCGACGTAAGGACACTAAGCAGTTTCGGATGACTTTTCACAGCGTAGAAGTAGGCGGCTTGCTAGGATTTTCGTACCGACACAGTTTGTCCTTCCGTGTTATTGACGTACGCTGAGCTATGGTGCCGTTGCTAGGCAGTGGCATCTTCAACGTCGCGAAGTAAGCGACAAATTATGTTCTTCACATCCAGGTATGATCTAATTTCTAGACCATTTGTATCCTCGCAGTAATTTCAGAAATGGAACATAAAAACAAAAAATTTAAAACCACACACACACACACAAATGATTCCACTGGACGAGTTGCACTCGTCCACACCAGCACCTGCACACGGCTGATGCATCCTGAGGCCTTTTGAAAGCACCTGATCGTTTTACCCCGTCCCGTCCAACCCATTATTCTGTTTTCGGTGTCTTCCCTTCTTTCCATCGCACAAGGGACGCAAAATTCTTTCCTGTTTCTTGTTTCTTCAAACATTCACCCCAGAAGTTTCCTCTATTTTATCGTTGTACCACTTTAACCGTATTACCGAGTTCCCGGGCCGTGTTGGGATAAGTTGTCAAAGGCCCGAGAAGGGCCGAATCCCAAAAAAAAAACCGAACCAAAGAAACTCTACATATTATTGAGCGTTTCGTTTTGTGCTGCTGTTTTGCGTGGTCGTCGAGATGTGGGCTGTAGACGGCCGATATATGGAGAGTGGGGCCCGTCATCAACTCCGCTGTCAACTCCGGGGCTCGGGTGAGTCACAAAAACAAGAACTGGTCACTTAATTTTTTTTATATCGCTTCCTAAGGTTTGCCTTTGTTTTATAGGCCAGAGCCCTAAAAAACAGATTCCGTTGGGCGTTTTTTTGGTCGTTTTGAAATTCGCTTGCTTACTTTTGCCGCAGCGCACACGCACTGTTGGGACACATACGCACATACACCCATACACGCACAAACACACTCACACATCCACGCATAGACGGTTCTTCTTCGCGACGAGAGGAATATAGAGTGTGGGCCGTTTTTCCCGTAGTCCCGGGCGATTCTTCCACGACGACCAACCGTTCGGTTCCGAGATGAAGTTCTTACTAACTACCCGAGCACGGTCTCGGTGGAGATGGGCGAACTCGCTGCTCTGCCGATGCTGCCGACTGCGTTATGTTGCCGTGCGTACCGCGAGATGTCTCAATCTTCAGACGTTGCGAGAGCGGGAGCGCACCGACCAGCACTCAGGAGCGCTAACGCACGCACTCGCGCGAGGGCTTGCGCAATCGAGCCCTATTCGAATGCTCACCATGCTTCTCACTATACGTTCCTTTACTGTGCATACGCAACATAGCTCCGTATAACAGTCGATAGGATGGTGAGCGTATAACGAGCAACCTGGAGTGTGTAACTGGTGCTACCAGTCCTGGTTGTTGCATGAACACTTCTACAACATCACGCCGATGAACCTAGGAAATGAAGCTTCGAAACAGGTCCGAAAACTGGCCACCTGCAATCATTATGAATGCAACCTGCCAAACACCGGCACAGGGCTGTCGTTTTTTTTTTTTTTCATTCTGCAGGGTATTTCTGCTTTCGGTAGCAATTAGAAAACCGGTCAACCGGTGGTGAATGCAGCAGCTACGCTGCACCAACACCATCGAAAGTGATGCACCCCTTGTGTGTGGTGTGGCAATGTGTGTTATTATTATTACTATTATCAGCCCTTTACGCATCTTTTACAAACCAGCTTTGCAGAAGGGAGCAGTTTGAGCCGAAAGATGACCCCCGTCCTGAACGTTTTGGAACAATGGGTGAAGCGCAACAACCGAGGGCTTCCATCTCAGGCAAAATGAAAGGGAATCATAATTAATACAGTATATTGGCCACGCGGACAAGTAGGGTTCAACCTCCGGGGATAGGGTAGGATTGCCGACGTTTAAGGTCCGGTCGGATGATTCTTTGGTTGTTGCGTTCCTTACGTTTGGTGCTCTTTCAATGCAATCGGGTTCTTTGCAGGTACTGTCTTCAAGAGGGTTCGGGTTTCTCATCCGGAAGAGCGAGTACGTTGACATTGGAGGTCAAGTGTGTCGAAAAACGATTTTACCATCTTCCTTCCGCGGCAGGAAGCGTCCCAGCAGCGAAGCCTGTAGAATATTGCGTTTGATGCGACCGAGGGTGGTTAGTATTACAGTAAAGCAGGAAGATTGAACGTTTCTTTCTCGTGTGTATAGGATGTGATGTTCCTTTTTTCCTACTTTTCAAATGATCAATCAATTTGAGAAAAAAAGCTACAAATTTTACGCCTAGCTTGATATAATGAGATTGGAATTATGTAATGTGTGACGTAAATTGAATTTTACAAGCTGTTATAAAAACCATTTTTGATTCATTCTTGTAATGCAAGATAAGATTGTAACTTATCTTTTTTTCCCTAAGTTTGTTTGTTATTTTTTAATGCTTTTTAAAGAAGATTATGAACATTTGGCTTAAATATTGAAGAACCATGTGTTGGTATGCACTATTTGTCGAGTTATGAGGCTCATGATTTTAAAACGAGCAGTAAAGTTAATTATCATGGGCAAGGTCAAGGCGGTGTTTAAATGTGTTACATGAGCCTCGTTTAAACACTACACCTTGACAACTTCGAAAAATTAAGAAAGGATGAAATTAATAAGAAAATTAAAACATTTCAACCTATTCAGTCTTACCAGTCGTCAAGTCTTCAAGTGGTTTACCTTTTTACAAATATATGAGAAAATAATACAAAATAATACATAGCAATCACAGGATGAAATGAGTAATGATGAACGTAACAAAATACAAACATAACAAATGAGTGTCAGAAAGAAAACTCAAACAGAAAATAGAAAAAAAAATCCCACTTCTTGTTTTTGCATCATTGAAACACTTAAAACAAGTACAAAAGCAGGTTTGAATATCTTGATCACGTCATTAGAATGGAACTAGATGATCTAGTAAATGTTTTTTACCCAAGGATCGACCAATATCGGGAGCCAGAAAGTCGTGCAAGCTGACTGCATACGGTTCTCAAGAATATTCGGATATTTTACTCATGCAGATCCAAAACATAAGATCGTGAATAGAATGATTTGTGTTACACTTTTTTAAACTTGAGCCTCAACAAAATCGATTCTCAGTAGATGATGCACAGACTAAATTGAGTGCGAATAAAAAGTATAAACGTAAATAATTGAACGCACGTTTGAAAATTCTGCGCAAAGGTTTAGTTTAGAACCTTGACAGATTTATAAAATCAATTGAGCTGTTAAGACTTCCATTTTAGTTTTTTTTTTATAGTGAAAAAGGACGCCTATCTTTAGAAAAGATATACATTTTCTATGTTATTTAAAATGTTAAGTAAAAAAATGAGTAAGAAAAAAAAGGGAAAAAAATCTGAGTACCTGTGTTCATTGTACGTTTTGAGTCTTTCGTGTAGCTCGTAAACAGAAAAATTCGATGGTTTACAAAAAACAGTTTGACAGGGTACTCAATGACTTTTATAAAGAAATCTTTTATATTTTATAAAGAAATCTTTCTTGAACACCGCTATTTAATCAACAACAATGAAACCATTTTGCGCTTACACTTTCAATTCGTTTCGAAAGCCGCATGATATTCCCATGCTTCTCCCTAAACTTTTGCTTCCAAAATTAACATCTCCGTTACATTTAATGCTTCTCATTTACCCCCGAACACCATCACCGATCGATTGTGATTTCACTTCATCATCTCGTTGACCTTATTTAGTAAAATATGGCTACGCGTTGCGATTGCTACAGCTTATGTTATTATTACATTACCTACCCAACCGCACTATATTTATCGACCAGAAAGAAGAAAAAAAAAGATATCGAAGAACCCCTGGGACATGTGCCGAAAACAATCGACTATCAAATGTGTTCCCATCCAGCCCAAGATGCTCAAGACGATGAGCGTAACATGTCCCCTTTCGTCGTTGATTTCTGCGTGTACCCCCAGAAGGATACATTGCGTTACGTTCCGCCATATGCTTTCTGTCCAGTTTGCATGCATCATAAGACGATGGCAAACGGTGAAACAGTGAAACCACACACCAAATCATCTCCAATGTAGGCATTTGCAGCGAGTCTCACGAGCAATTACAAAGTCCCCAGTTGCTGCTCGGTTGCACATGTGAATTTTGATAGATTGGGCCCCCGAAAAATTGCCTCCCGAATCAAGAGGACACCAGTAAGTTTTAGAGTGAGAGTGAGTGCGTGTACACATTTTTGCACATTTGCTTCCGAACGCAACCAAACCCGGTACTTATCTCGAAACCGTGGGAAACAACCGCGCAGATGATGATGCATTGAACGCTTCCTTCCCATTTGCTATCGTTCCTTCTGCTCCGACACCGACGCGCCTTCCGGAGTTCACCTGTCAAAAATAGCAACGTCCAAACTTCCGTCCATCAATCCACAAGGAAGAAGACAGATTACCAAAAGTATGAGAAAAACATTACCTTGCCTCTTGGCTTCGCTTCTGATCGCTTCTCTTCAACCGATCTTGTAAGGTTCCTGCTTGCCCAAGTGTCACTTACTACGCGGCAGGTGCAGCACTGGAACGCGTGGCGCGTGTCCGTGCTTGAGCATAATCGCACCCATTTTGCAGCCCTCCGTCATCGACTGGCACTGTAAACACAACTCGTCGCTGCCTCCGTTTCCTTTTGTTTTTTGCTCCCATCCTTTCTTACACCGTTCGTTGTTGTTATCATCCATCGTGCACACATTGGCAAAACCGTGCTGGTGAAAACAAAACGCAGGCGAAATGGTCCAAAACTTTCAAGTTCGAGGACTTAGCGCGCATGTGCAGGTGACAGTGGGTCGATGGAGCAAGTTTTACGAGTGCACAATTAAACAGCCAACTTTTGCCCATTTCAGCTTCCCGTTCCTTACCTGCGCCTTGCGGAAACTTCGAACGCACGAGCCAATTGGACAGCGATGCAACAAGGCAGATGCAGCTGGCACTGCTGTGCATGGGGTTAAAGTTGCTTCTTACGGGCAAACCATCCCATAAAATACAGACCGACGCAACGCGAACACGAGTTTCAAAATCAATTTCAACCAAATGGCTTAAACGATCTCGGAATTGTTTGTCATAATTTTACTACATTAAATTGAGGTTTTTGGGGAAATGTTAAAGTTTCAGCGTGGTTTGAGACAACTTGGGGTTGGGAGATTTGCTGAGATCGGTTTAAGTATGTCAATCAAGCGTAAATCACCTTTTGTTTACCAATTTAGTTAAACTTTCATGATAACGTTTGCATTAAAAAAATTGACTTTTTTCGGATGGGAATTAAATAAAAACTAAGACAGATAATTCCTTCCGATAAATTTCCCATGGTAGGGAATTATTTAAGCTTACTTTAAAAAAAAACATTCGTGTGGACAAGTTTTTGAC
>KB676069.1:0-19659 GCA_000349165.1 Anopheles christyi | reverse complement strand
CATTTTGCCTTTTTTTGGTTTATTATCATTTTCTCGTCAAATGTATCCTCTTGCATTTTTGTATACCCTTTGTTCAGTTTTCTATAGTTTACTTACGCTGAAAAATCGATCTCATATGCTTTATTTATTTTAATACAACCTATTATATTATTTCAAACTTCAGTTTTATTTTATTGTGCAAACAGCTGTTCAGTCAGTTCAATCGTTGTGAAAAACTCTCTGCTGTTTATATACAAGTTACAAGTTTTTTTTAACACTGAACAGACATTTTCGCTGTTTTATTCTTCCTCCTAAAACTTTTCTCTTATCATAAAAAATCTATAAACTATGAAGAATAAACTAATTTTGAATTTTGTATACAAAACATAAGCGAATGTAATTGTTTAAAATCTTTTACCTCAGCTTTTAAGTTCATCTGAAATATTTGGCTGAGTTTTCTGACATTCAGTTACGAAACAGGAAGCGCCTTTGCTTTGTATTTGCATGGTATATTATTCATCACGTTCCAAAGAGTCAGACAAATGTTTCATTTTAATGTATAAAAAAAATCTTCTTTAACATAATAGTAAAATATCATTCAATCAACACCATTTTAAGGAAGCAGTAGCACCATTCTCACATACCTTGCTTCACCATTGTGCAACACACTAATTGCCGATTCCAAGCTGCTCATTAACTCATTCATCACCTTTATAAATATTCTCCGCGCGTCATGATAATTAACAAAAGTGACATCACTCCTTTCCACTACCGAAAGAATCGAAATACCATGAATGCAATAAACTATGGCAGCACTTCGAACTCATCCATTGTCCCGCCAGCAATAATGATGATCACGGCGATGACACGCTTTGACGACATTCCATAGAGTAACGCTGTTTTCCCTGTATACCTAACGGCTGATGATGAACACGTGCACAAAGCGTCGCAAATAAAACCCCAAAAAACACTTCTCATCATGTTTATACGCTTGAGTTTTTATGTTTTATTACGTAAAAACCATTTTTTCGCGTGTTTCGTCCTTGTTCGCACCCAACAATCTATCCATGCTCTTATCATGCACCATTTAATCGGCAACGATATGGTTTGTGTTAAAACTTACTCCAACCATGCTCCTCGCCGCTTAAGCTCAATCGGGAGGAAAAAAAATGGACAAAAAAAAAAGGAAGATAGAGGGAAAGTTCAAATACGTCATCCTTCTTTCGGAAGGAGAAGAGACCCTATAGCATGGTAATTGAATTTTAAAACCCCGAACTCTTGCAAGCGCACATAAATATTAATTTCATCAGCTCGTTGGAAATGTGTTCGTGTTTTAACAGATTTATGAATCCGTAATGAAGAGCGAACAAAAGCGACCGCCAGGACGCTACCGACACGGGTGTGCAAGACCCACAGTTTGGAAGGTGTGTGATGCGCACGGGCTGGTTCTGTTTCATCACTTTGCCTCAACAGATGAGTGCATTTCTTTCTCTTTTTTGTTCGTCACCCATGTTAGACGCTTTCGTCCTTCACGTTGAGGGGAGGTGAGGGGCGTTGTGGGGATGAAACACTTGTTCGATGACACGTTCTCTTTAGAACACCGTTCAAACGCATCAAGCTGGGAAGCGTTGCAACGAACGCACGAAAAGTGCAGTGGAAAAATCTGCATAAGCACCATGTTCAGTACAACGTGTTGTATGAGAGTGTTACTTTTTATCATCTCCTTCCCTCCCCCTATACAGAAGCAGCAGACACATCGAATGGAGATTTATGCGGTATGCTGCCTAGTGGGAAATCTAGTGGGTGTGCGCATTTTCAGCGTCCGTTCGGCTGCTTTTCTGTTGCTTCACAGAAAGCAGATTTTTTTCGCCATTGATTGTGCTTTCTTTTCCCAGTCCTTTCGAAAGATTAGGACATTGAAGAGTGTAGTGAGCCAAAAAGGAAACAGAGGGCTAGAATACATTTCATTCTTTTGAATGCGATTCAAAGCTCGCTCGCGCACTCACAATCTCTTAATAATATTCTTTTGTGGCGCAGTCAATGTTGCTGGTGGTTTAAATCATTTTAAGTATTCATGCCCTGAAATTGAATCTTCTTTACATTGCATTCAGTGATTTAGGTGCTTCTATTGAGAAAGATAATATTGAACATTGTAGATTTAAGCAGCTAAGAGCAAACAGAAAACCCTTGTAATATTTAATTCCTTTAATTGTTTTCCAGTAATAATTATTTAATTATTGTGCCTTTAATTTAAATCCAAATGATTTTATATTACGAAAATGTAAAAAAAAAATTGTCAAAATAAAATTTACATCGCTTTGAAGAATGATTACACTATTGCATACTTTAAGGCGCAAAAAACATCGCAGTCAACTTTCGTCTTGGCTATGAGGCCAAATGATTAAAACATATTCAGCAGCATCAATTCACTGCCGCAATCATCATTATCACCAGAACAAATCGAATGTCTTCCGCTGTGCTGTCCCATTTAAAGCTACGCGATATCATAATTGCAACCGATTATTGGTGAATCTCGCCCACATTAAACCCCGTTTTCATCGATCATAAATCATCGCATCCTGCGCATCTTGGCCAGCGTCCAGCAATCAACCATTTTACGACATTCGGCACAACGCAAAATTGATCGAATTTATGGTTTATGGCATTGTGTCGCTGGCCCACTCTTAATTGGACCCCGAATGCAAACCAATTGCACAATTTCCACAACAATGCGCTCACAATCGAATCGGGACGTCGGAAGTTTTTGACGAACTCGGCTGGGTCGGCTGGAGGGTGATCGCGGCACTATGGCACGAGACAGTGGAAGTAGTAGTGGCAGCTGGGTGGATCACCCGTACAGAAAGCGATAAAATTAAACGCACCGTTTCTCATGCGGAACGCTTCCGGATGCGGAACCCGGTTGGAAAAAGCTCGCGGCGAACACCTCTCGCCGGGAGTGGTTCAGTTTTGCCCGGCTGCCGGGCACAGCGTTGCTCGGGTGTTGCTGTCTATCTTAATTAACATCTAAATGATATGTCAAACAGCGCATCGGCCTAATTAATTAATTCGTATGAATTATGATGATTCGCGCAACGTGTTCGATCGATCGAAGAGAGCAAACGCAGGGCTGTTTGGTGAACTTCCGAGGTGCCCGGCAGGGCAGGACTGCCGTGGGAAAACTGGTTTAAATTCTGTACTGCTGATACCAGTCCGGATGGCAGGGGGTTGGCGTACGATGACTTTTGGGTTTTCAGCTGGGCGGTGGTAGTGTGATGTGGTTAAGTAATGCAAAATTGAATCATTATGCTTTTGGTTTCTTTGGGATGAGGGATTTTCCGAGAGAAAAGATTCATCATGTCCGGTGGCATGAGAGGAAGAATATAACAGTTTAGAAACGTTTTAGTAACGGTGCATAAGTAAAAGTTTTAGCAGAGAAGGTTATTTCATTGCGTATTTTCTCTTAAACATAAATTTATCCCAATAACATGGTTTGAGTAACCATTTGAAGAAAACATCATTTTAAATATGTTTTAATCATTGAAATAAACAGTCATAGACATTGCAAATCCTTGAACATTTAAAAGAGATGAAAAAGTCATTGTATCGATGGATTTACACAACAAGCGGTACAGCGAGGGACCAGAGTTTGGAAATTTCTTAACCCTTTTTAATTGTTTTCAAGCCTCTGTGATATTTTGCGCCTAACAGCACGCAACATAGTAAAACAATATTTGTTTTAGCGTAAGCACGATGAGAATTTTCTATTTATTCTTTCACGTTTTCTTACATACAATAACAATGTTTCCATTATAAGTTTCAGAGTAATTTATAACAAAAATAGTAATTATTTGGTTTAATTAAGCAAAACCTTGCCTGGAAAGATTTTTTTCTCATTTCATGATGATGTCTTACAATCAATCGGTTGCTCCAACACAAAAGGCACCAATAAAAAGGAAAATTTAATATATATTACCTTTTATTATAAAGGTTTTTTCATACAATACTTTCGATACACTGTTAAGAGTTTTGTTTCCAAGCTCCAATTCCAATATTTCACTTTCATCAAGCTATTGCAATGCATCCTCCAAATATTTCTCCATTCTTATTCAAATTCGCAAAACCACGTCATCATCACCGACGCGTACTACCACTCTAGAACCCGTTTGTGGGATTGAACATTATCGGTATAAATTAAACATCGACTCAATGCCGCCCCAACTCGTGGAAGAAAACTCCCAAAGGAATCGCACCGTTCACCGGACTAACCAATGATTTGCCGTTTCCATTTCAGCGTTACTGCTACACATTGATTTCGAATCCACAACCGTGCGCCATCATTTCGCTCACAATTAGTTTACACTTTCACTGTGTGCACACAGCGCTGGACCTCGATGGGTTTCCGATCCGACCGGAATCCGTATTTCTCGAACCCTTGCCACCGTCAAGGTTTTGTGTCCCCTCAGGGAGGAAAGTCACATGCATCGACCAACACAATCTATCCTACCACCTCCCGCTCCCCCTCTCCCGCCACCCCACGAGTGAGTGTCATTGGATTCACTGGCGACCAAGCTACGAGCACAGGACACTCGAGTGGAATAATTTAATTATACCAACTTCATCGAAATCGCATCACACACGGAACTTGAGAGTACTGGAGAGCGCACTGTCTGTGTGTGTGTGTGTGTGGGTCTAGCGTTCGAAAATGAGTGACTTGGGGTAAAAGGTGGGAAGTGTGCGGGAAGGGTTTATGGTATCGGTGGTGGCGGTATGCAATTCGATGGTCAATCGATCGTCGTCCCCACACGCACACACAGACACACACCTTCACGCGCTGACCACTAGCGTCTAATTAATATTCTACAAAGTTATCGATGACGATAATTGGTAGGAAAATATATCGCATTTCATTAGGCCGATTGATCTGCGGCCAGCGGCACACGCACACCATCGATCGGTTTTGGCACTTTGAGTGTGGGAGTGTGCGAGTAAGTGGTCAGTTTTGGTTTCGTTCCAGTGGTCCCTGGCGCATGTGGCTGAAGTCAGAAGGTATGAATAAAATCCCAATATTATTCCGCCTGTTTTAATTCCCTCGTTCATTTCTATATCATGACAAGGAAAATGAGAACTTAATCGATACCTCGTTTTTTGTTGAAAGCCCTTTAGGTTAGCATTTTATTTGAACAGAAAGGCTTGAAAGTGAGCGGCTATAAGGTTGTCCCTGTATTAAAACAAACAAAAAAATAATGCAGACAAACATTTTATTGAAGTATAATTCACTTCAAATATGAACTTTTAAAACTGAAGTATACAATTTCTGCTTCTCTTGTCCACTTTAAGCCTACTCTTTAATAATCACGTAATAAAATCCAGCAATTGATCGAACCATATTTTATTCAGCGTGAGACGAAACCCCGACTGCCAATTGAAACCGTTTGACTTGTTCACCCACAAACTTCACGTGCGACAAACGTCTTCGAGCATGCCATCTCGCCATCTTCTTCAACGCCACCACCACTCTCTCACACCCCAGACACTCTGCCACGACCTGTCGACCATAAATTTTATTATTACTTCATAATTTCATCACTGCCACCGTAGCCGTAGTCTGGTGGCTGATCAAATAAGCACGGGCGCTTTCCGAACACGACTGTACCAAAAACCCGCCTGTTAAAACAAACGTTCCGGCTGCAAAACGGTACGGGAAGGAAAGTAACCCGTCCATTCAAGCTGTGTTGTAAGGTGGTGACTGTCCTCGAGACTGTCCTTTCCCATCTCAGGTATGGTAGATAGCGATAATAAAGATATTAAGCTCATCTTTCCCCCTTTTTCCCACTACTGGAACGCTTCCGAAAACACGCTGGGGGAAGTTGCTTAAATGTTTTGCAATAATTTTTCAGTCCCCAAGAACAAGTGGGGAGGAAAGGCTTCCTTCAGGAAGCCGATGATCGTTTGGACAATTTTCGGCTTTACTGCGCTGGGGACATAAATTCTCGTAAACTCCAGGCCTACCCAAAGCACTTCACAACATGGCTTACCCTGGGTCGAACTTAAGGTGGGAGTAAAAATAATAAATTTTAAGCGAAACATCAAGGTAATGAAAAGTTATATCTGCTTTAACAGCGCCGCAGCAGAAGGGGTAGTATCACGATAAGCTTCTGTTTGATGAACCCTTTACACGCCAATTTAGGGAACGGTACCGATGGGTTGGGAGAAATGGAAAAAGTTTCAGGAAAATTGTCACAAGGATTAAATTGACAGCAGTTTAGGTTCGACTAAGGGAAGCTGTGTCCCTAAGCCTGTATATTGTTAGGTTAAGTTGAGGTTTGATATTTAATGTATCGAGTATGTAAAGCTTTTTGGAAAATCCTTATCCATGCTCCGCAAAAATCTTAAGCTTATATCCTTTTCTTGTACAATTTTATTACTACCGAACCGAAGCCCCTCTTACCAGACATACTTACAAACTTTATAATACAAACAGTTGTACACTTTCACCCAGTATTGAAGTACCCGATCGTCCTGAAACTCTCTTATCTCGAACGTTTTATCGATGTTCAAGTACGTGTTTGCTGAGACATTTCCATTCAAGGGCGGCCAGGTGATGTTCGACAGCTTACTCGGGGTTGGCGTTGGATTGCTGGGAAGATTATAACATTCCACTTCAAACTTTACGCTTTCTGCTTCCAAAAATATACCACAACTTACCCATGCTTGATAAAGTTTGCTATCAACTCTACCGTCCAGCGATGTACTCTCCATTCCTCCCGATACTGATCGACATCGGTGAGGGCCTGCTCTAGAATGTAGGGTGAAAAAATGTACCCCAAATCATCCCCATGAGTGGCCCCGTATTCCGACTCAGACAGATAGGTTGGATAGTACCTATGCTTTGCTTTCCCAAACTTCCCATCAAACTCAAACCGCAGATAGTATGTTGGTGTCGTTTGAGCTAAATGTTGTGCCAACCGTCGCATAGGATATCGCATATTAGCAAAACCGGCCAACTGCTGCAATACATACTCGCTCGAGTTTGCATACCCTTCCGCTACCAGGTTAGCAGTGAAATTGTGGACAGACGAGATGAACTCATCCACCTCGAGCTGCGTCCAGTTTTGTGGAATGTTTGGATAGAAGCGAAATTTATCTATATGCTTCCGCTGGTTGTCAAACTCACGGGCCGTTTCACTCAACAGTATGGGAACTTTAGTTACCGGTGGGTTTAAAACGGATTGGTGTGGTGCATTTACGGTGAAGTTATCCTGCTGGAGATCTTCCTGCTCCTGCACCGGTATGAAGCAGGGTGTATCCATGGATGCGAATGGAAATGCAAAGCCGCTTGTTCCATTTGGTATGAAAAATTCTCCAACAGCTCTGGTGCGAAACTCTTCTGCAGTGTTGGGTTGAAGATCATTCAGATACGACTCTGTGCAACGCTGTGTTTCGTACAGAAAGGACCAGGGTGCGAGCAACGATCCGCTCAGTACAATCATTCGCTGAAAGAGATCTTTGGACTGAGGTATGTACAGATGATGTGTTACCGATCCTGCTCCGGCACTTTGCCCTAAGAGTGTAACTCGGGTAGGATCACCTCCAAAGATGGCAATGAAATGCTTCACCCAGCGCAACAGTGTAGTTTGATCTTTCAGTCCAAAGTTGCCACTGATGTTGAATCGGTTCGATTTCAGAAATCCAAACACATTGAGTCGATAGTTGAACGTCACCACAACAATTCCCTGCAAAGTAGCATGAATGGTGTCTAGTTAGTAGGTATTAAGTACAACACATTCTTACACATCTTACACTGTCTATGAGAAGATCGACACCATTAATGTCTTTTTCACCATGTCCTATCGCATAGCTTCCACCGTGAACGAACACTAGCACAGGATGCGCTGCCTCCTCTGTAGATCCATTGACGTCAGGAGTGTAAATGTTTGCAAACAAACAATCCTCATCACCGATGACATAATCCTGAAAAAATGGATTATTATACTGAGCACACTGACTCCCAGGGCTGCTGTAGTTGCTGTGTCCACTCGGTTGATGTAGAATTGAATGCTGTCAGGTGAGATGCTATGATTACTGAGTGTTTCACATCCCTTATCTAGCAAACTTTTCTTACACGAAAACGTAAATTTCCTATAGGAGGTTCCGCATATCTTACACCGTAGTACGCACAGTACGGTGTACTGTTGAAGGTAGCCTTGAGTACTCCCGTACCAGTTGCTGACTGGTCGTACTGCGCTAGACAACTTGCCTGCACACTGTTTATAACGAAATGAACTATCAACACTACAGCACAGGGCAGCATCGCGACCTGTTCGCGTGGAATGGTGATGAATGAGTAAACTTCTAAAATGGCAAAAACAGACGGCACGATGCAAACGATGCACTATTAATAAAGAAACACATCGGATGCTCGAATCTTTACTGTGCGTGATTAGAAACACTTGCACCAAGGTCAGGGGCGGTGTCGACAATAAACAGTGCTGATTGATTTTTGCCACTGCACTGGACTGGGAGTGGTGGGTGTTGAGATTCTTACGCAAAAGGTGCAGCGATGCAACTATGACGTTTTTAAATGTAATTTCTTGTCACTTTTAGAAAACAGCTTCAGAGGTAGATTGTAACGATTTTAATTGCAATCTTATTATGACATCAAATCACTTCGTAATTTCAATCGGTAGAGAAAGATTTCTATGAAATCTATGTAAGTTAGTGCTCTATTCGTAACTAGAAATTCTCACCGTGCTGTGGTGTTCGCTAGAAAGGTTGTTTGAAAAGTCCAGTGGGTGGTAGCTTCCCAACAAAAAATTTCTACAATTTGTTAATTCTCTTTTGTAAATTTTTATGTTTATATTAAATATTTAACAGAGTGCATCCTTTTTTTTTCCTGTAAGTCAACAAATTTTGCCTCCAGGACAAAAAATATTTTAATAAATTCTCTAGTTATTTGAGCTGATTCAGGAAATTGTAATTGAATGTGAAAATATTTCGTGTATTTTTATGATTCTTCAGGTCATTTAATAAACCTGAAAATAACTGTCAACATGAAAAGCATCATAGGGCTCCTTGATATAAAATTCATAATTTTACAACATCAATCAAAAATGTATGCCTTCGAGGCAAGAATTGTTGACAAGGGGTAGAGAAAACATTGCGCGGCCTTATTACAGCTTAACTTCGGTTGTGTTAAGAATAGCTTTGGCGGTTACTTAAGTGTAGTTTCTTACTAGCGGGCTCAAGAAAAAGGACCAGCACTTTAGTGTTTTGGTAATATAAAAATCCATAAATAAAAATAAAAATAAGTAAGGGTCACTACCAGCTGTTAGTTTTGTCGATCATATTCATTTTAATATCTCAAATGGAGCACATAAAAATTCCTTCTTACTTCATATGAAACCTGAAAACAAAAAAAAAAGCAAATCTCCAATAGTTTGCCAACCACTGGCCACTTTTCGAGTGCATGACGTCAACAATTCAGCAACACAAATCCTAAAACATTCTCAGAACACACCACAGTCCCAGCGCTTCTCAGAATCTCAAGAAATCAACGAACACCATCACGCTAAACAACTGAATTGCACTGTCAGAGAGGATTACAGCCAAATCCTGAATGCGAAATTAATTACGCCACGAGCAATCATCTTCAATGGCAACATAAAGTGAGCTTCAATTGTGCAACTATGAATGTGGAAAGTAGTTGAAACTGTATGCGTGCACGTTTAATAGAGACACCGTCAGCATCATCATCATCGTCATCAGCTTTCGTTTGTAAGTGAGATGATGATCCCTATTTCAGGTGGAAAGGCACCAAACAGGATTCAGTAAAGTGGACTGTAAACAGGTAAGCTCCCTGTAAGGTAATGCATTTACCAATCGCACGATAAAGGGCTTCAGGTCGGGCGATAGAGTGGGCTAACTTCCCTACTGAAGCTACAGAAAGGACGCTCAGGCATGATTTACTCCACATCCCAAAAGGTGTAGCTTTTATTGTTTCGTCCGGTTTGAGGCTCCCGTTATAGGTCCAGGTCCAACCTTGAAGCTTAAGTTATTAATCTCGTATTGAAATATATTATCATTATCATACGACTTTCATAGGTGCTTAGGAAATTGTCCTTTTGAACTATGGCTTCCTGCCGCATGTAATAACAACCGGAACCAGCCCAGTAACCATATGGCAGGAAGCTATCGTTCGGAACAATCTGGACCAAATGGGAAGAAATTGGACCCCCAGTCAACGGGGTCCGGATTGCGGATAAGCATAGGAAGCCAACTAGCACTGGTTACGCTAAGTCTAAGCCTCCGAAAGGACGACCAAACCCCTGGAACAGCTGGTTTTCCTTTTCCTCTCGGCGAACTTTGCTCCGATTGTACGGAGGTTCGTACGGACAAATAAATTAGATTGTTCCTTTTGCCCCTCCCCCTCCCCCCATCTCCCATCAACCCTTCTAAAAGGAAGTTGCATAATTCAGTCAAGCAACTTGGCACTGCAAGCTCGAGAGTTTCGGCTAGAGCGCTTTATACCCCGAATATGCGCGTCAAGTGCATAAAACGTCACATCCCTATCTCGGCAGCATCTTTTCCATTTGCTCGTGGGGCTGTGTCGCAAAAGTGTCTAGAAGTCTCGACACGAGAAGTACCGCTCTCCGGGGGCGAAAGTCGATTACGGGTGAATATTTTGTCGCTAAACTCGGCATCGTCGCCGCCGTCATCGTCTTCGTTTGGCGCCATTCTATTTCTGGGGTTTTTGTGCCTGTGAAAAGTTTCCGCAAAACGTAAAGTGTGGGAAGTTACGCTAAGCTCTCGAGCAGCATTGTTGGTGTGTGTGTGGGTGAACGGTGACTTTTCAGGGAACATGCAATAGGCGATGACTCTGCTTGAGACGACGCTCCTATACGATCTCGGTCAAAAGTTTGCACACAATTCTCACGTGCTTTTGTTTTCGGGATAACGTGTACTCGCCCGACCTCCCCACCCAACACAACCCAGGACAGGGCAGACGTCATCAGCCTTGTTTTCCGTGTGCGCGATGGCAACTAATCCGGCATGGGTGTATGTGTTGCTTTAGCTTCGGTAGAAGGAAGAAGTTTTGCATTATATTTTCGGGAATGGTATTGAGCCTAAAGGTGCACGATAGAGAACTTTCACCGGGCAGGAGGAACAAGGGACGAGAGAGCATCGAATTGTTTTGTAAGTTGAAATTTATTGCTTTCGTTTAACTCAATTTAGCCGGTGGGTTGTTGCGATCTTTAGCACAGCGGGCATGGGCAACAAAGCGGATGGGATGGAATGGTGGTGGAAATTATGACGAAACAATACACTTTCACCGAGTCATTGACTTGCCGAAGAATTATTGCAGGATAGGAGATAATACAGGAAGAATTGCGTCTTACTGCGTGGTTCATTATGCTTGTTAGCTTTTGAGGTTAAATAAGCCAATATTGAGAGCTGAACTATAGAATTCTAGAATAGAATCAATTTTTCACAGTGTGCATAAATGTTTGTTTACATCGCACCTATTTTACCCATTTGCCAATTTTTTTTTAGTTTGGTAAAAATCCCTTATAATCAAATGAACATTTGTGCTGATTTTGGACAACTTATTTGTTTTATTACAAAAGTATTCAGCAATTGATAAAAAGTATTATTTGAAGTGAAAAAACTGTGTAAATTTGTATGAACTTTAAGGGTCTTAGAATACCTGAAAATACTTGTCAACATAGAAGACTCTATTGGAAATTTGAAAATCGGCACAATAGTGGGAATAAATGAATTTATGACCTCATGTGACGAAAAGAACGATTTAACCCCAAAATTTTACTTCTACATTCAAACTGTAGTGCCATATAGACAAAAATTGGTAACAATATGTCAACATCTTCTGCCTTCGAGGCAAAAATTGGGACGCTTTGATAAAAATTGGTGCCTAAAGAACAGAAATTGGGGAACTTCGAGGTAAAGTTTTCCGACAACGACTATTAACAAACCAATTTAAATTTCAATTTCAATAATTGTCGATCTTAAAAAATTTGAAACATATTTCTCTGACAGATATATTTTCAAGAAATTGTTTTCCCCCGGAAACCTTTAATGCCTTCGCGGACAAATAATTCGGCCATGATTATCTCACGTTCACGCCATTCAATTGGCGCCAGAAAAAAAAAAACATAATTCTTTTCCCATCCCTTTCCATTCGTTCGAAAGGCAAAGACCGAAAGGATAATCCAACTATCCGTATCTCGAGAGCGAAAGAATCGCAACACACTCAAGCCGCCCTCCCAAGTGGGCTATTGAAAAATTAAACATAAAAAAACGGAACCATCAAACAATACGTGCCTTCTTGAAAGATCGGCCGGCAAGCTTGAGCACGTGGAAAAGAAAGCTGGTTACTGTTTTATTGCATGTGAGAGGTGCGGTAGCATCATCCATCCTGCTGTGAAAATCCCCATTTTATGACTCGTCACACTGTGGGTGGGGATGAGCTGTAGAAAAGCGGACTTTAGATTGCTTTATTGCATTTCTTTATTTTCACCGCTCGTTTAGCACAGTTCATCGGTGTTGGTTGCTGTTATTGTTGTGCATACGGCAGCATGAGGTACAAAAAAAAAGGACCCCAAAACAAGAGTGTAAAAAGGTCAAGCGAAAGTGTAACGCACGAACGCACGTCATAAAGCATAAATCGTGCCTTTCGGTGTTGGAAAAAGAAGCTAACCTTTCCACTCTCTATCCTTTGCTGATCCTTTGCCACACGGAGTTGAATGTATTATGAGACAGCATAAATTTAACCATGGACACACCAAACAACAACAAAAAAAGACTACAAGAAGCCGTAAAAAAGCAACCCAGCCTGGCCCGCTTCTCGGTGGTAAGCGAGCTCTCACATGAACTCGGCCTCTCGGCACACAAGCTTGCGGTCGTGTCGAACACGGTCGTTAAGTGAAAAATCTTACCGTATCATCGTTGACCCGCGACTTGGCAACGGATAAGAGTACAACAACAGGGGGCAGGGGATGTGGTGGGGGATGATGAGGCAGCGTTTTTTAGTGTCGATGAAGTGAGAATGAAATGCAATACCGATGGTCGATGGCGTTGGTGGGGGACACTAAAAAGTGGCTTTATTTTCTTTGACCAGTATTTCTACTTGAGCAATATGGGAAATATGTGACTCGGAAGCAGTGGAGAGCATTCGAGGCTTTACTAGAAATTATTGTCGACAATAAAAAGGTGATGTGATTCATGTACATCGTATGACATCTCAGGATAAAGAGCACACTGCTAATACAGTACGGTATTGCTTCTGTTGGAAAAGTTGTAGCTTAGTCAAAAGCAACTTTGCTACATTTTAAGAGCTAATTTTGACGTTTGCCTATTGACCTCTTTGACAGTGTGGTTTTTCTTAGGCGATTAGTTTTTATTTTGTTATTGCATGTTTGGGTAAAAATTTAATAGTTTTTTTTTTGCAAAATTTTAATAGTCATGGTTTTGTTGAAATATGTTAAAAAAGTCCTATTTTAAAGTCATAACTGAATAATCATTTTTTTAAACTCTACACACGACGTTATGATGAGAAATAACTGAAGTCCGCCGAGCAAAAAACACTAACGCACCGAAACAATTAAGTCACTCCTAACGCATTGACTTATTGGTCAATGAAGTAATAACTTCGCCAAAGTCTTCAAAGACGTGTTTGTCAGAAAAAGAGATTATTAGTCACACGGTGTTTTTCTTAGCTTCGAGCTTCGAGCTTTTCAATAGCTTCCAGTACCTTCAATGGAATGGATAATTCGTTTCGGATAACTTGGATTCTGTGACTGGCATGCACGTATCTCAGAAGGTATGCAAAGCACATATGCCAACTGTATCTAATTAACTGAAATACTCTTCAATAAACTGATAAACGCAATAAAAAGTATATATGTAAGACATCTCTTATGCTGCGCTAGTATATTTCTACTCTTTCTCAGATATGGTCACAGTTCCTGTTCTTTGTTCAATAGAGAGTGAATCTTCATGGTGAATATTCTTGTGCCTATACCTTCCAAGTTAATCATTATCCTGGTACTTTAGGATCAATAGACTAAATCAATTGAGAACTGATTGAGTCCTATCGGTTCTTATAATCATAACTCGCTCGAAGGTGCATTTTTAGTCTCGAATTTCTGTTCCTGGCCCTGTTTTTATTAAAAATTCGGTATTTTTTTGAAGACATTGGAAAATATTTGATGTTTTAAAGCTCACATTATTTTATTTACAATATGTTAAACTATTTTGGATGTGCAAATTTACTGTTACGTTAATTTCTTTGTTCACTCAACATATTTTCAAAACAATTCATTAAACAAACGTTGTTTTATTTTACACAGTTAATAGCAATGAAAGCATCTAAAACGTATAAAACTGTTCAAAACTACCCAAAAAACATCTTCATACTTTCATACGCCACTATCCTTCTGGTAGCCAAATTTAGCCTTTAAACGCCACACTCCATCATTTCATGAAATCATTTCTTTGTTGTCTGTACGATGAACCGAGTACTTCTTCGACAGAAATGCCATATGCCTGCTCGCACAAACCAGCGCAGCAGTAGCAAAGGGTAATTATTATCGAATGAAGTCCGAAAATGAGAAAATAATTCGATTTTAATGCCCTCGTGACCGGCGGCCGTCTAGCACATGCAGGCTCGACCATTCGATTGAATGGTTAATCCGTTTGCAAGAAGCTCCTTCACCGTTTTCGTCTAGAAAAGCCGACATTGTTCACCCTTTTTGAAGCATTTTACGTTGCTAATGGTATAGAACGGGAGGGTGTGGGCCACCATATGAGCAGAAACCAAGCCGCGGTTGATTTAGTGGTCAACAGTCACCGGACGGTTAGTATCGCACGGTGACCTTTCGTAAGCGGCTAGGCAGAAGAAAAACCTCGATAAGCATCGCTACAATTAAGATGTTTTGGCGTACAGTGGTGCTACTTTCTATTCTGATGGTACGAGAAATACATTGTCGCTTTACCATGGAAAAATCACTCACCTTGGAGTATTTGGATGAAGCGGAGGAGCCTAACATTTTTCAGGAGCTGAAAATTAAGATATCTGAATCGGTCAAAGCCACTAGCTGGGAAGCGGACCGGAGCTGCACCTTTCCACACGCCAATAAAGTAATAGAGCTCGACAAAATCCGTCTAGGAGCGTGGATACCGTTGGGCTACCTACGCCACAGTGACAATCATCTGCATCCCTTCGTGAGCCCGTACGGTGAGCTGCGCTGCTTGCGCGTGCTTACCAAGTACGATCTGATTTTGAGGCGACTTATTATACACTACGGCTGTAGCAACAACGTCGACGCACGGGTGTGGTTGGATTATCTGTTCGAGTTTCTACCCAACAAGCGCATCATCTATCCCGAACGATACGGCTGCAGCAGATCAAGACTGCTGCGAAGAACTGTCATTGCCAGTACGGACTATACCGACTATCTGCTGCTTCACGGTTGCCAGAGCAATGCGGAAGAATACTCACGTGCCAACGCGCTGATGATCCTAGTACGTACGCTTCACCTTAGCGAGAAGGTGCAAAGCGCGATTGGAAACTACACCAGCCAGGTATTACTGCCAGCGACGGTATCAAAAATCAGCTACCTAAATCTCACCCGTGGCTCGGCACTGGATGACCAGTGTAATTGTACGGTGGGAAAAAATTTCTCGTTCTGTGATCCAAAGTTTCGTTTTCGGAAAGATCTTGCAAAGCCACCGAGAGTGGATAGGGTTTATTATTGGATTATGGCTGTAGCGAGTGTTGTTGCACTATTGACGACAACCTACGTTCTTCTGGAGCAGCTGCACCTATTTCGAACGGTGAATAATGAGGCGCATTTTGTGGTGGTTCAGTAAGGTGTGATATGATTTAGGGGTCGCTGAAAGAAATGGACAAAAGCTTGGTTGTTGTTAAATATTAACCCTTTTTTCGTTTCTTGTGCAAAATTTCTCAAAACAACTTTTTTTTTTCACTCCCGAAGTGTTATTGGCAGGATAAAACCAAATCTTTTGTGGTAAGGATAAGCAAAAATAAAATTCATCTTCGATAGTATAATTTATGTGACAAACGACCTTAGACCCATTTTCACTATAACACCACTGTTTAATCAACAGTCTTTCTGCTTTTAAAGACTGTTTGCGTTAACACAGCACGAATCTTAGTCGGGGACAAAAATCTTGGTTTTACAAAATAATTCGCCACAAACGGCTCTTCTTGGCTGATCAAAACCACAAAATTGGCCAATTGTGTCCAATGAAATCAAATGACTTATCCGAAAATCATGTTGAAACGCAAAAAAAACACAATTTTGCAAACCAAAATGGCTCAAAAAAGATTCGCCGAAGGCTGCTCGATTTCCTCTACACAAGTAAAAAAATGTGTTTGACAGCAAATTGCGAGCAAAGCATGATATGTGTGCACTCGTCTTTTGGTAGGCAAAATCGAAAGACAATTATTTTTATTGGTATCCTATAGGATTAACTTAAGTATCTATTAAACTTTGTCTAATTCGTCTGTATTATTTATATGTTTTTAAAATTTACAGAACAATCCTATCATTCATAAACATGCATTTGTTTAGCCATCTCGTCAAGCAGGATCTATATGTTTTATGATAAAACAAGCTACACCTCTTTTCAAGTGCAAAAATAAAACTTTGATTTCACAAATAGCTGGAAAAGACAACTTCACACCGCAGAGCAAATGTTGCAAAATCAGTCTAATTAAACATGCAAACCAAAATATGAGCAACTCGATGATTCGATACCCGATGCCCTTTTTTGTTGACACGTGGCTTATGACGGCTTAAAAGCACCATTCGAGTGTGTGAAAAATCCGATTAACTTGTAAGCCACAGTTCAATGTAGGAAACCATTCTAAACCTCTCAGGACTTTTCGAGGAGTAGGAGCGCACTCGAGCACGTCCCAAACCACGCGTCACACGTTAACCAGCGCGGCATTATCAATTAATAAGCGGAATCAATTATGCTACACCACCACACCACCACCACCAACCACCGTGATGGTGGTGTACCGTGGCTTT
This sequence comes from Anopheles christyi, assembly GCA_000349165.1. Taxonomy (NCBI): domain Eukaryota; kingdom Metazoa; phylum Arthropoda; class Insecta; order Diptera; family Culicidae; genus Anopheles; species Anopheles christyi. Next base: position 2,605 of record KB676069.1, on the reverse strand, counting down.
TGTCTGGGTGTGAACAAATGCTTCCGGTTGCACAAAACATTTCACGATTAAGTGCCTCAAATCGGTGGCCGGCGGTAATTGATTAAAGCCGCGTATTCGTTAGCTTTGTACTCCCGCGGGGCGGTGGGAAAAAATATCAAAATAAAAACAATAAATCCTTCTCACACATGAGGTTGTAGGGGTGTATAAAAATCAGTCCAATTTATTAATTTCAACCATTCCCACCTGCAGGGCTGAATGGTGAAGGATTAAAACTTTGGTGTGTGGGAGATGCATGTATGTATGGAAAGCCGTTTGGGATTTGTTTGTGGTGGTTGCGCATGCACATACCGTTATGAAAATGATTTCCCATTCGTATTGGATTTTTTTTTTGTTTTGTTTCTGTAATATTTTCCTGATTTTTCACACCACTGCCCACAGTTTGCTTCGTCTGCTGTTTACAATCGTTCAGCTAAAAGCTAGCAGCATTCAAACCCTTTCGGGCATTTATTATTTTTATTTTCGAAACATAGTGCTTTACACTCGCCCCTTAGTTTAACGCTCGTATGGTCAAATATGGCTAACAATGCACCCAATTTTACCTTGCGCTGTGGTGAGATTGAAAACGATCGTATGAACATTAAAAAATGCATACAAACAACCACTCTCGATAACTCTCACCCGGGCAGTAACAACAACAAAATCATGCACACAAACACACAGAACAACAAACAAAAAAACACAAAACGGCATAGCACAGTACAGACAGCAGGAAGCAATAAAAACGTGAAAAACTATGGTCATAAAACATGGACAAGTCACCGCGTGCGTACTCCACCGACAAATGATGTTTTGATCCGATCGGGGAGCAGGCTATGGGTTGTTGGTAGGCATGTAGTGTACGAGAGTTCCAGTGCTATGACTGGTGTGATTTAGTAAACGATGCCAATCAGGTATTGATTTTATGATTTTTTGTTTCAACCGCGTGTGCGTGTTATTTTATGTTTGATGCATGGTTTTGGTGGTGGAAAAATTAAGGCAAAAAATGATAGATTTTGTTTTTCGTTTTGCGTAGTAAAATATAAAATATGGATTCAATCTTGATCAAATTAAATAACCCATATCGTGTTGTGCATTGCATACTTTAAGGCGTTTTACATTTGTAATATAATAATAATAATAATAATAATAAACGAGAGCTGTTTCATCATTATTCGCTCAGTTTATGTTTCAAAATTATTCGAATATCCTTAAATTCTTCGAAATATCAGTTCAGTATGCATTATTTTAAATTTTTAGATTTTTAAAAATGTTTTATTAATATAAGTCATGCGAACAAACAACCAATATTTAGAAAAAAAATAATAAATATTGTTTTGGTATATTCTGCACTCACCTCCGAGTTCAAAGCTAACCACTCTCCTTACACAAAAGCATGCAACGTCGATCTAAAATGCATTTAGAAAACAATGTAATGCACTTGTAATCCACGGTGACAGGCAACAAAGCAGAGCCTAAAAGCTTTACCGAACATTCGACAGCGCGGTCACGTGAAAACTAGCTAGCACTAAAACCATTCAACACAATACACAATCAAAGCCACGCCGCTTAAAGCCCTCTTTTAATCCGTTGCCGTTGGTTGTGAGGGCATTCATTTTATTTTTTGGGCGATTTTCCAACCCGCCCCATGCATCCATGGATTGCTAGATGTCAAAATTGTACAGTTGATTCACTAAATCAAAAGATAAACCAGCATAGAAAAAAAAACGCTTCACCATGCATTAGAAAACGATCGCACGCACAAACAGCGTGTCCAAAAAATCGGCACTGCAGTATTTTGGTACGATTTATGAAGCTCCGGAATGCCGCGCCAACTCAATCAGATGTCAAATGCATTTTGCATTCACATCACAAAAATGCTGCTGCACCTAAAAAAAACACTACATTCAACCTGCTCGGTTTCAGTTATGAAATTTAAAAGTAAAAAACCACACAAAAAATCAAAACAAATGCAAAAACCTGCGATGTGGCCGTGATGAGGTACTGGATTGCAGTTTTGCTTTCCCGCATCATAATTCATTTTCCATACCAATTTCAAACGAACTGGAAAATTTGTCTGCGAGTGAGCGGTGAGTTTAAAAAACAAAGTACTGGATTAAAAGTTTTGCTTCGGGTTGAAGCCAGTACAAAATATGAACATCTTACTATGAAAAAAAAACCTCACCTAGCACGAGGGAACGAGAGACAATCGGACGGACAAAATCCAACATATTGGGAAAGGGATCAACATCAAACAAACTCAATAACAAAAAAAAAGGCCAACAGTTTGAGGCAGACGGTGCCAAACTTGGACAGAATCCGACACTCAGACACCGCTTAACGATGTTAATTAATTACGCTCAAAATTCTGACGATCCGGTTCGTCAATTAACTACACTGAAAAGATGCGGGATGAGGTTGGGGAAATTGGGGAATAAAAAATGACGAAAGTAAACTGAAACTAATCCTTGCTACTGCTACTACCACTGCTGCTTACATTTGAAAGAGATTTCGAAGGTAATGGATGTCGGAGGATTTTTCTGTTTTAATTACTAGAGTTTAATATTAATTAGTAAAAAAGAGGGGT
>KB676058.1:0-19541 GCA_000349165.1 Anopheles christyi | reverse complement strand
AAGCGCTTCGAAGCTTCGTGCTCACGGATGGTGTCACGCCGCGATGCCAAACTGTCAAACTCGTCGATGAAGATGATGGAAGGTGCGTAAAACTTGGCCACCTCGTACAGTACCCGGATGAGTTTTTCGGACTCACCGCGCCACTTCGATATTAGCGTGCTAGCGGAGGTGCTGAAGAACGTCACCGATTCGCGCGCTTCCGAGCAGAGCGTTCGGGCAAGTAGGGTTTTCCCAGTTCCCGGCGCTCCATGCAGCAGCACACAGCGCCAGGGCTGGGCCAGACCCACGAACAGTTCCGGATGTTCGAGCGGAGCGATGACACTCTCCTTCAGCACCTTGATCGGACCGGCGAGACCCTTAATGCTCGACCAGCGTTGGCGTAGGTCCTTGCGGATCAAATCCCTACAGACTTCCTCCGCCAGGTCCTTCCATTCGCTGGTGAAATGATCCTGCAAGCGTACCAACAGCTTCGGGTTTGCGTACGGTACTGCAGGGGGCGTATGTCCTTCGATGTGTTCGGTGGGATTTGCCGCCGTTATTCGAAGTGGCTGCATCTCATCGCCAACGGTGGTGATTGAATTCAGCAAATCCTTTCCATCCGGTTTGAGGGCTGCGGGTGGAGCAAGCTTACGTCTCGCTCCGGAGAGCTTCCGGTGTACCGTTGGCAGGGGTCCAACCGATTCGGTGCGTTTTACGATGCGTGGCTGCTTGCCGAACTTGAGCAGGAAGTAGCTACAGAAGTCTTGGTAGATGGTATCGAGATCGATGTTATCGCACACTTCATATTCGCTCGTTAGGTTCGTCTCGTCGATCAATGCCTGGCGGGATTGGTGAAGCCCCATCGTGGACAGATAGTTGGCGACAAGGTACAGTATGTTACGCCGGCGTTCGTAAATGCTGCGACGATCTTGCTAGAAAGTGGGAATGAAAGAACGAGAATAGAAAACACGAGTGTCCTGCCACCATCTGCTACAGTTTGTTACCTCAAAAGACATAATTCTTTCGTCGTACAATGGATGAAGTTACACGCAAACTAGTTAATACACAATTTTGAACACTATCTTGACTCTTGCAAGTGAAAACAGCTCGACCAAAAAGACGGCCTTGTGCTTGTTTTGAATTAGTATGTACCAGCTACTTTGTTTGCTGCTCATAGCAACGGAAAGAATGTTACGAGGGACGAGTCCTTCGCACGTTTCGATACGCTTCCGTGCGTGGGTTTTTAGCGTCACCAGAAGAGGGTGCTAGACGTTGAACGGTTCGATGTATGTTTAAACGGAGTTGTATTGATTTTATAGAATAGCCATACGAAAAAGACAAGGGGTGAAATGTATAAGGATACGATGGTCGATAGAAAGGTGGTGGTTCCGGTAATCAGAAAAATTCAATAACCCACGGATATCCAACCAGTATGTTTATTCTTCTAGCGAGGTTTGGTATCCTTGTCTATATCCGATCGCCGACGTATAATAATACTCCACGTGAGCACCTGTGAAAAAGGCGGACTAAAATTATGTTAAGCACTTCTTTAGTATACGTTGGTTGATCTCTCCGAAAATAAAAAAATGTGGAAGAAGCAATGCTAGATGATGGTTCTTAGTAGGCAAAAATGAAAACAAAAAAAATTTGAGCATCTGACCTCTTATTAGAATGTTATTTTATATCTTATCTAATGTGTCTTTTTAATTACAAACCGGAAGAATAATGATGGTGCTGGACAGGTCGTAAAGAATCTTGTATTTACCTAGGCGCACTAGGGATAAGCAAGATAAGTCCAAACATTATCGCCCTATCGATGCGGAGGCGGTGTAATAAAGGGAACCGTTTATCGTCCGTGAGACGCACGCCCTAGTTAACCTCACACATTTTCACACGAAATGGTCAACTATTTAGAGGGCATCCAATAATAATGTTCCAGCTTTATGCCGAGCTATGGTGATGGTCGGTCGATCGAGACAAGATATGACAGGATGGTTTTACGGTGCGATTTCGGCAAATGGCCAAAAAAAGGCAGACGCTTCCCCATATCTGTGGCGGGTGTCTTTTGCTCTTATAAAAGCCCACCTTCGAAACTGTGTGTGGATTTAACAATGAAGTTTCTAGTTGTGCTGTTGCTTGCCGCGTGTGGGTTGACACACGCCGGCAAACTTTCGCCGTCTGGGAGAGTGCTAACACCAGCGTTCCTGAACAGCTTTCGCAGTGTGGCGGTTCCAGCGCAAAGGAATGTCAATATTACGGAGGAGTTTTTCACCACCGAGGTAGACCATTTCAATAACCAGGACAATGCGACATGGAACAATCGCTATCTGGCGCTGATGGATCACTTAATCGAGGGTGGACCGATACTGATCTTCCTTACCGGCGATACACCACTCGATCCGTCAATGATCGACGATGGGACACTGATCAACGAGATGGCACGTGATTTGGGTGGTGCCGTGTTTGCACTCGAAACACGATTCTACGGCGAAAGTCAACCGGTGGGGTAAGTGTTCCGTGGTAGTGTCTGTTGTAGTACCAAGGCAGATAATTTTAAATGTACGGTTTTAAATCCAGAGATCTTACGGTGGAGAGCTTGCGATTACTCAACACCGATCAGATCCTGGCCGATGTGGCCGACTTTGTGACGTACCTGAGACGTGTCGTGATCAATAACCCATTCGCACATCCGCTCGTAACGGGTACGGGGCTGGGCGGTGGATTGGCCACCTGGTTCCGGGTGCGGTATCCGCATCTGGTCGATGCTAGCTGGTCCTCGAGCGGGTACATACGCGCGGTGTACGATTTCCAGGAGTTTTCCTTCGGTTGGGCCGAAACGGCGATCGAGATCGGTAGCAACGAGTGCTACAATCGCATCTTCATCACCTTCCACGTAGCGCAGAATCTGATCGATGCTGGCTTTGGTGAGATACTGTACGACAAGCTGAACCTGTGCAGTCCGATCGATTCGGAGGATCGTATCGCCGTGTCCTACTTCTTCAGCGTGCTGATGACGTCGATCGAGCTGTACACGCTCAGGAATGGAAAGTGAGTGTGACGCCCATGAACGATGCAAATTGGTACCTATCTAACCTAACTTCAATTTGCTTATTCATTGGAACAGCGTCGAGGACTTTAAGATAGTGTGCGACGATATTACAAACAACGACTTTGCGACCTCACTGGAAGCATTCGCCAACTGGTTCAACCAACAGTTCGCCTCCGACGACGGTTGCATCATCATCAGTTTCGATCAGTTCGTTGAATCGCTGCGCGAATCGTCCACCTCGGCAGAGACCAGCAGGGCCGGCGAACGGCAGTTCCTTTATCAACAGTGCACCGAGTACGGATGGTTCATAACGACCGATTCCGACCGGCAACCATTCGGGCAGCGGGTAATGATGGAGCTGTACTACGAGATGTGCCGACGCGTCTTCGGTGACTGGGTAACGCCCGAGCTGATGTACCGCTCGACGGTACGCCTGAACGAACGGTTCGGTGGCGATAACCCGAACGTAATGCAGATCCACTTCACCAACGGTGCGTTCGATCCGTGGCGCTACTCGAGCGTCCTGTCCCCTTTGAATGTGTACGCACTGGCAGATGTAATACCGGGTGAACTGGCCGGCGCTGATCTCGGTGCTATTGCGGAGGAAAACGATTCTACTGAACTGGTGGCGGTAAAGCGCCGTCTGAAGGAACTGCTGGCAAGCTATCTGTTCCCGTTCAATCCACGATAACGAAAGGAGTGTTAGCGTTTAAGAGTGTTTGAAAGTCACTAAAGCTTATCATAATAAACACCACACGGAAGTACTACGGGTATGGGGAAGGTATTGTGTTTTATTTATAAAAAAAAGCATACTCAAATAGCTAAAACAATTCCAGCCTAAGCGTGGATCGGTTCAAAATCCTCAAAGATCCACGTGTCGATGAGCGTTCTCGTGCGCTCCTTGGCCGCAATCAGCTCCTCCGAGTCGCTCTCGTAATCGATCGAGTCCAGATCGGGCGACACGAATGTGCCCGGTATGAGTGTGGCCGGTGCCTTCGGGTTCAGGTCGGCGAGCGGGCTGCCCACACGGTACGGATCAACACCGCCGTTGGTGAAGTGGGCCCGTTCGATCGCTGGCTGCAGACCACCGAACCGTGTGTTGGTCGATCGCAGCTGCTTGAAGATGACGTCCTCGGTCAACCATTCGCCAAAGGCGCGCTTGCACACCTCGACGAAAAAGCTCGGTCCGACCATATTGCCAAACGGTTGCTCCTCCGACTCGCTGGTCGTGGGGAAGAAGCCCTCCTCCGTGCACTGCAGGTAGAGCCGCTGGCGATGGCCCGCCTGCAAGCTGGCCGCATTAAAGTCCGTCTCGAGGAACCGCTCCATGTAGCGGTCGAAGTTCAGATGCACACACTGTTCGTACTGATGCTCGCGCGCAAACCAATCGATCAGTGCGTTCAGGCTGCTGTCACGCTGCTGCTCCATCTCCGCGCACATCTCGCGGATCGAGTTGGTGTTGCGCAGATGCAACATCTCAAACTCGATATCATCCCGCAGGCCGAGCAGGAAGGCACGCACATCCAGCTCATTGTCCGTATCGAGTGGTTCGCACAGATGGAACTCGGTTGTGAGCAGATCGGCCAGTCCGAGGTGGGCCATGTTTTGCGCCACACGGAACCCACTCCAGATGGTGCTGTAGCAGGCGTCACTCCCATACTGTCGGATACTTTCGCCTAGCGCTTCGTTGTAGCGGGCAAAGGCAAAGTCTGCCTCGATAGCACCACTGGACACCCAGACACCGCTCACCAGGTGTGGATACTTCTGGCGGAACCACGTTGCTAGTGCACCACCGTACGCCGTTCCCATCAGAATGACCTTAGCGTTCGGGTTGAACGTGTACGTTTCCCTCAGGTAGGTGATCCATTCGGCCAAATCGGCCAGCGCTTGATCGGCGTTCAGAAAGTCCATATTTTCCGTCTCCGCATTTCTGACAACCGTGGAAAACAACCAAGCAAAACCAAACATTACCTTCGAAGTGGTAGGGTGATCAAATTTGGCATACTTACTCTACCGGTCTGCTGTAGCCAAAGTATCGCAGCTCGTTCGCAAACAGATAGGCACCCTCCAGGTACGCTATGTCGTAAAACAGTCCCTCGGTGATGAATCGCGTTTGGACGGGTTGGGCAGCACCGACCACTATGAAGATTGGTCCACGAGCGTACGCGTGCTCGTCGTTGATGTAGTAGCGCATCGCAAACTTGTCCTGATTGCGCGGATTGAAATGATCGACACGTGTTTCGAACCACGACTCACGCAACATACCGTGCGCCACGTCACTACACCCAATGGCAAGGGCCACCAGGATGGTGAGGAATCTGCTCATCGCGACAATCACACTTCACAACTTACAAATTCACTTTACAAAATAAAATAAAACACTCACAAGGCAAGCACCACGTCGTAGACCACCATGGGCGATTGTAAACCGATCGAGCCACGGTGCCCTTGGGGGGTAGCTTTTATACCCTTTTCCACCCTTTAAAGCACGCAGATTATCAAAATCGCTCGTTCTATCGCTACGATACCTGATAATCCCTCCCAAGGCGTATCGCATTTTGACGAAAGTTTTTTTCTTTTGGTTTATTCAAACGCCTTCCCAGGTGCATCAAACAATCCAAATTTTTTTTGGAGTGTGTGAATTGTTTTTAGAAGTCTTTACATTAAAAAACACACATGCACAGGCGTCTACCGGTGTTCGTGAAGGTTCCCGCCGGGCAATTCACTGCTTGACCATTACTTCCGTTCGTGCGCAAACCATATCGGTAGGGGGAGGTGAGATAATTGGTATTATCAAATTTGTCCACCAAACACGATTAGCTTCAGAGTCGATAATCGGCGGTTGTATTGAGTTTACAATTTTAGAACCAGCAGAGAGAAGGAGACGGTGAATAAGTGTCTGTCCGTGCAATTGGTAATATTAATGATAACACGCGAGATAACTTTTTTTTGTTTTGTTTGGGAAGTTTGGAAAAAGAAAGAAGCAGGTGAGTTGTGGACCACGAGTTTAACTGACTTATATATTGCAATTATCGAAAAACCATACTTCCCATAAATGGATATCGATGGTAGTTCGGGAATGCTTGACGTCAGGCATGCGTTTTCATTGAGTTAAGATAAGAAATGAATAAAATACGTTAAACTTTGCTTTGTAAAGGATGCATTGGTGATGAAACGAGGACCGATGGAGTCTACCTTGCCCATTTCATTCCAAACGGATCGTCCCTTTACCGTTTAAACTCAGCGTAAACATCGTGATGTGAACGAGATTGCATACCTTTAGGCGTTTTAAATATTATTGCAGTGAGGCGGTGCAATGCAACATTCAAATTAGCTTTGCTATACGCACTTGTAAAAGAGCCTTGCCTATTTCAACGTTTAATAATTGATGCTTTGTACAATGATACTGTCACATTTAACAAAATAGTGGATTTTCCGGTCATACTTGTAAAAAACTGTGTAAAAAGCCATATAACATTTCTTGTTATGAAAAGAAGCTTCATTTCTTTTAGTTTAGTTGTTAGTAGTTTAGTTAGTAGCTACGTTCCTCCCTTCTGTACTGCAGCTTGTACCTGACCAATTCTCAATATTTGCAAATCAGCGCCTACTATGCTATGAAATTCTAGTCTTGCACCACTGAAATAACCAAAACCTAACCAATTTCCTTCCTATCGGAACAGAACAATAAAAAAGGAACGTCAAAATCCTGTCCACGAATTTTCCAAAGCCGGCAACCCGTTATCGTACCTTTGGTCATCTCCGAACAACCTTTCCGATAACGATATCGCGACAATACGACCCGCAATCCAAGTTCCACAATCCTATCTGCCGGCAAAGACAAAAGAAAAAGACCGCACTGGACGCAATACTTTATAAGCGACCGTTCTTACGCAACCGAGCGGTATAAGTTGTAAAAATGAGACTGCTGACAGTTATTCCCTTTGCGGTGCTGCTCGTCGCACTGACGGTAACAGCGACACCGGCCCAGGAGCGCCGTACTCGTCTGCTCGGCACACTGCAGCGCAATCTCGCCAAACCAGCGATTCCGAAAGATTTTGTACCACGCAACGAAAACACTACCGGTGGTCGGTTCCGTACGCGGGTCGATCATTTCAATCCCCAAAACAGGGACACGTTCGAGTTTAGCTACTTTTCGAACGATGAGTTCTACCGGCCGGGTGGACCCATCTTCATCTTCGTTGGTGGAAACTTTGCCATGACGACGTACTACATCGAGCATGGATTGCTGCATGATACGGCCGCCCGTGATGGTGCGTGGTTGTTCACGAACGAACATCGTTACTATGGAACGAGTACACCGGTACAGTAAGTAGCCTTCCCAGTCCCAGTGTTATTGTTGTTGCGTTGCGCGTAACGAGTCATTTGCCTTTAGGGATTACTCGACGGAGAATCTGCGCTTCCTGAAGTCGGAGCAAGCGCTGATGGATCTGATCGAGTGGATCTATTATCTGCGCAACACTGTGGTGCGCGATCCGAACGCTAAAGTCGTCCTGATGGGTACGGGCTATGCCGGTGCGCTGGCAACGTGGGCACGCCAACGGTTCCCCAGCATCGTCGATGGTGCCTGGGGAGCGGGAGCGACCGTACTGGCGAGTTTCGACTTTCAGGAGCATGCCGGTGACATTGGTGAAATTATTCGCCGCTTCGGTGGCAATGAGTGTTACAATATGATTTGGGTAGCGTTCCGTACCGCCCAAAATCTGATCGATGCCGGGCTGGATGAAACGGTCACGAGTCTGCTGAACACCTGCGAACCTATCGAGCCGGGCAGTCTGCTCGATGTGGAGACACTGTTTTATCATCTGAAGCTGGCGATCCAGGAGGCGATGCTAGGGCAGCAGAGCACCACCAAGATCCGGGACGTGTGTGAGGCGATGATGAACAGTACGGAGGACACGGCACTGAACGATCTGGCCGGGTGGTTGAACGTTTACTATGCCAATCTGCCCTGCAATCCGTTCGATTTCGATACGAACATGGAGGCGGCACAGGTGGTGCAGCCGGGTGCGCCGGAAAATGCTATCCTCGGTTTGCGCCAGACGCAGTACCAAGCGTGTACCGAGTTCGGTTGGTTCCGGACGACGGATTTGGACGAGCAGCCGTTCGGTGATCGGGTGACGATGCATTTCTTCCTGTCCGCTTGTCGGGCCCTGTTCGGCGAATGGGTTACCGATGCCGTCATCTACGAGGGTGTACGGTTGACCAATCTGCACTACGGTGGGCAGGATCCACGGTCGACCAATGTGCTGTTTACGAACGGAGAGCTCGATCCGAACCGGCTCGTATCGATCACGAGCTACATCAACCCGTACAGCTATGCGTACGTGGTGCCGAACGAGTTCCTGTACTCGGAGATCTACTCCATCGACGAGGATGATTCGACGGAGCTGGTTACGATTAAGCAAAGCATTCAATCATTCATCGGTCTTTGGCTGGGTGAGGGATTGACACCCGCATGAAGGTATGGAAGTAGATGGCGGAAAGCAGATTGGAATCAATTATGCAAATAAAACTGAACCGAAGACATTGTGAAGAATCAATTACGTGTATGGAGGGAGTATTATCACACTGGAGTGCTTGCGTATAATGAAGAATTTTTTGGTGAAAAGCCAGTTTTAAGGGTGATCTTATTGGAGTGTTTGTAGTACTCAAGCACTGAAGCTTGTTCTAGTCGTTTCTTCTCGCTGATTACTTGCTTTTGGCATGTTTCTAACAATTTCCATCAGATGACTCAAAAGAGGATGTCAGAAACAACTGAAACTTAAATGTAATATTCACCTAACGCCTCAATATGTGTAGTCGCGCGACATCGGTGTCGCTTTAGACATTATAGCAGGGTTTCTTTAGCCATAGCCAGTGCCATAAGCAAATACTTTAATTCCCGTAAAATACAGTTCACTACAACAAATACCACTTTCAACAGTCCATAGAAGACGTAACAAGCCGAAGATCACGAACCAGATCGGAACACACAGAGCTGTGTTCAAAATTGTAAGTAGGCGATGAATCAGTTTGCATCCTCACAAATCACGGTTTCTTGCTTTTTTTTTATTAAGTGTAAAGTAACAAGAATAGATTGTACTACGTCACGCTGCCCTTATCAAAAGGGCTGCCTTTCTTTTTTAATTCTCAGGAACCGCTTGCAAATACAATCTCAAGGCCGTCCTGCGCTAGAACCCAGTTTTAGTGCGAATTTCATCTAAAAAGCGGAACAAGATGAAATCACAACTACAACGACTCTCTGTGCGGTTCGGGGAGCGGGGAACGATCTCACATTTACTAATCATGTCATAGCAAAAGGCACGATCGTGGGACGAACTACCAACTCGTCGGCTATTCTTATCAGTGAGTGTTGGAACCGCTAACGTCGCAGTTGCCTTTTGGTTTGGGTTTAGTTTGTGGTGTGCTTCTGTGTATCGCCGATTGAAATTCCTTCAATATGAGCAGGTTAACAATGATCTCAAAAAGCTGTACAACTGCTTGCCTAAATAAAAAGGATCGTTTACATGTCTGCCTTCTGTTTCTCGTTGCTTTTCATACAGTTCCTGGCCACTGTTGGTGCTGCTGGCGCTCTGTTCGGTAGCTTCCGGGTACGTTTACCAGTGTGAACCGGGCACCGCAACGACCTTGTGTAGCATCTGGAATCTGCAGTACAATGCAGCCGCAATAGCGAAACATCCCGAACGTTTGCCATCGGTCAATGTTCCGGCCACCGTTCGTACGGTGCGGCTACTGTACGAGATGTACTACTACAGTCGCCGTAAGCAATTGATACGGTACGATACGACACTCCACACGACGGTGCTGCACAATCCTACAGCATTGGTGATTTGTGATACCCGCCTACGCCAGCTAGTCTTACCACCCGAGCTGCAGGTGGCGTATCTTTCCAACAACATCATCTCGGTGTTCGAAACCGACCCAAACAAGACGTACGCCATTCGCTACCTCGATCTGTCACACAACAGCTTCAAGCAACTGGCCAACCTATCCGCACTGGTGCAGCTACAAACACTCAATCTAGATGGCAATAGGATCCAAACGATCGAAACGTCCGTGTTTGCGCGCATGGCCAACCTGACGCATCTGTACCTTGGCGACAACATGTTTAAAAAGATCGACTTGCAACAACTGCCGAAAGCGCTGTCCGTGCTCTGGATGCTACGGAACGAGCTGGACGAACTGACCCTACCGGGTGTTTCGTTGCCAGCGCTGCGTGAACTCGATATCGAGAACAATGCCCTCCATTCGCTCGATCTTGCCGCAATGTTTGCCGCCTTTCCGGCGCTCGAAGTGCTGCCGATCGCGTACAATGCGTTCGCAAAGGAGGAAGCGGAACGTATCATTGCGGATCTGAAGCGGCACAACGTGACGTATTACATTGGAATGGAGGGGATCGATGACGAGAGTTGCGATTCGGACGAGTACAGTGTGGACAATCTGTGCTTTACCGATTCTATGCTCGGTGCGCGCACATTTTTCAAGGGCATCGTACTGCTGGTGCTGGCCGCGCTGGTGGTGGTTATGTTTGGGTTTAGCGTACGCTGGATCTGGTACCAGATGCGCTACTGAAAGGCGATTAAGGAGAAAAGTGTGGATGTGGGTGCCTTATTGTGATAGTGTAGAAAGTTGGAAAGGGTGAAGCGCTTGTGTGTGCGTGTGTGCTGATAATGTCTATGTCGAATCAGTGCAGATTGGAAATCGATTCCAGCGTTACGGATGAGATTTGACAAGAAAAGTAAACGTATGAATAGTAAATGCGTTAGTTAGAAATAAGCAAACCATGCTTAGAAACAATTGAATAAAATATTACCTTATTTTAGAAAGTGTTATCACTGTTTTTAAATTCTCTTCCGGGTATCTCGGATTATATTTAGCTTCAAGCGCAATGGTGTATGTAGTGATTAGAAACCACGGTAGAGCAAAAGCAACCTTTGCACAGCAACCAGACAACTGTGTGTGTGTGTATGTGTGTGGGCGGTTTCTAGTAAACTTTTTCGATACAGGTAAAAATTAGTGGCAGTAAAATTTCAATTTGAAGAAGCAAAAAAAAAAGTTTACCCTAAATAACGTATCTTTTTCTGGGACACATTGGCCAATAACAAATTCGTATTGAGAACAGGAACAAATCGAGACCATGTGTCGTATCTTTGACCCAATAAAGCTTAATACCATTTAAATAGACGCGATGAAGAGTGATATCAAGAATACCGTCCTCTGCAGTGATAGGCTTTCCTGGAAATTTGTTTTTATTTGCGATTTCAGAATAATTTACATTGTGTTGCATATCTTCAGGCGCTTAGCAAGGCGCATCGTCGTTTAAAATTAACTTTTGCAGTTGAGAAATAAAACAACAAATAAATAAAAATACAAACAAAATGAATAAGCACAATCAATCAAAGACTTAAATATTAGTAAACAAGGAAGGAAACAAGTGGTTGACAAATAATCAATATAATGTTTAAGTAGGGTAAACATAAATTATTATTTAAGTAAAAATAAAGAAAACACATAGACAATTCAACAATAAAATATGTAATGTAATAGTAATAATGTATATTCAAATGTATTAGTTACAAGATAAGCAAGAAACACATCTTCATATCGTTTACAAACACTTCCAAATCAGCTATGGCTGCTACTACTACTAGATGGCAAGCTAAACCTGGCGGCAAAATAACGCTTCCACAGAACCGTTCCACCATAGGCAATACCGCCGACCAGCGCTACCAACCCCAAGAACAGCACTACCAGCTCAAGCCAATCGGTCCACTTCATGAGGAAAAAGTCATCCTTCATGCAGACACCACGATAGTAAACTTCATGATCGGCACATTGCGCATCGTTCGACACCTCCATATTGAAGTAGGCAATATTTCGCCGGTTCAACTCGTCCAGGATGGCGTTCAGTACGGGTTGCTTTAGCGGATTGCGACCGATGGAGAAGAGTCGCAGCTTCGGGGCAGTGTTAACGAGCGCCGCAACATTCAGTTCCTGCAGCCCGTTGTACTCTAGGTTAAGATCTTCCAGCAGTGGTAAACGAGTGCTTCCGGAGACAACTAATTCCTCTATCGAGTTCACATCGAGCCTTAGCAGGGTAAGACTCATCGGGAAGTGCTCTAAGTTGATCTTCTTCAGCCCATTTCCGGCAAGCGTGAGATGGGCGAGACGGTTTAAATTTTCAAACATGTTCGGTGGAAGTGTTTCAATTGCGCAGTTCGATAGGTGTAACGTTTCCAAATTTACCAACCGACTAATGTTGTCGAGCGCTTCCGGAATGATGAGCCGACCGTTGTTGATAAGGTCTAGATAGCGCAGGGCGTACGATTGGTTCGATGGCACGAGCACTTCGGCAACGGCGTTGTTCGAAAAGTCACCATACTCTAGGTTCGGTGGTATTTCTACCACCTTCATGTACGTGGATCGTAGCTCGATCGCTGGCGGTGAGTTGAGCTGACGGTGAAGCACACGATCGTACATTTGAATTTCATTGTCACTACCGTGAATATCACTGAACGGATCGATAAAGCGAATCGCTTTTATATCGGCCGGCAGATCAAACACGGGAATATCTTGACCGGGTGCATAGTCGAAGGTTGGAAGGATGCAGACAAACAGCTCCGAACCTGCCAGACAGCGTCGGGTTAGTGTCGCATCGCTCGATACAACGCAAACCACCAGCATCAGTATTAACCTGTGGGTGGGAAAGAATTCGGTTTTCAATACAATGCTTTATGTGTTTTGATGCTTACGTTACCTCAAAAGATACTCCATGATCGGTGGTGTTGCAGCAAGGGCGTAGGGAGCAAGACTGTAAGACGATGTGCTGCGGAGCAGCACTATAAAACGACTGGATATGTTGTACGTCACGTCCTATTTCGGTGGAAACACATTTCCGTTGTACGTCGTGTGTTTGTTTATACCCCGATGGGCCACATTGATAATGGAAAGATGCCGACCGGGACGTACATTGTCCTTCTCGCTTCTATTTCCAAGATTCTCTTATCCACAAAGCCTTCAGTGTCAAGGGTATGATCGGTTCGGGTTATGTTTTTTTTTTTATATGTGTCTCGCCGCAAAAGACTTTATGCTCAAGTTCACAAGGGAAGTGGCTCTAGCACGAACACTGATAGCTAGGTTTCTTTGGATATGAACGTCACGCTGGCACAATCAAGACATGTGAGAGTGTGCCGGGGTCAGCTTCTACAGTGTGATAAGCTACTGTTGAAGTTGCAGAGATGCTGGACATTAAGGGTGAACATAGTTGGTACAATTTGCAACGCCCGATCGACAGTTGCACGCGAGCTGTGTAGAGTGAATGTGCCGTTAACACAATGCTGTACGGGTGTGTTTTTGTGTGGGTACCTTTACTGTTTTTTTGTTTTAACTTTAAATGATAAATTAACCCTTTTTCACCACTTTACAGTGTTCTGTTACTCCTGCTGCAGCATATGTCCATCACTGCGGGCAACTTTACCGACACACTCTGGGTGCATCAGTGTGATCC
Organism: Anopheles christyi; assembly: GCA_000349165.1. NCBI lineage: Eukaryota > Metazoa > Arthropoda > Insecta > Diptera > Culicidae > Anopheles > Anopheles christyi. The sequence goes on along the minus strand of KB676058.1, from coordinate 5,985 downwards.
CGCGTCGGAAATCTTTGCCTGTACCGTACCAAACTTCATTTACAAACCGAACCACAACCACTCGACACTGGCAGTGACCGGAACGGTGCAAAAAGTGCGGCTCGCCTACCCAAGGGATAAAGTGCTCGTTCGTGATAATATCCTCGCGTACGATACCGTCCTCCACGAAACACTGCACCGACCGCGGGCAGTGCAAATAGAGAACGACAACATTAAGACGGTAGAGCTACCGCACGATCTCGAGTATGCGGACTTTAACAACAATCGTATAGTGACGGTGACAGCACCGGAAGTGAACGGTTCCGAGTATGCACTTCGCTATCTTGACCTGCAGTTCAACAGGCTAACGGTGATCGATAGTTTGCGTGTGCTGGTGCGTCTCGAAACGTTACTGCTCGGCTACAACCGCATTCTGATGGTGGATGGTTCGCTGTTGCAAGGGTTCCCCAAACTGAACGGTCTCCATTTGGGGTCCAATTCGCTGGAAGCTTTTCCGTTTGCCGCTCTACCCGGCACGCTCGAGTGGCTTGTGTTGAGACGCAATGAGTTTAGTAGTTCGGTCGAGCTGAGCGGAATCCATGCACCTGCGTTGAAGGTACTAAACCTGCAGGATAATTACCTAACCAAACTTGACGTCGGTACGTTGCTGGCGGGAGCTCCCAATCTTAAGGAAGTATTGCTGCGGAACGATTTCGTACAGTATGAGGGGGCGGCCGATATGGTGCACAAGCTGCAGGAAGCCGGAGTAGCGCACGATAAGTTTGTGCACGGTGAATCTATGGATTCTGACTACGGTGAGGACAATGAGGACGGGGAGTCGTATCATCGCGCGAGCCAGAAGTATGAGGCAGGGGAGTACATTTTCGCAACCCTGCTGGCAGTGGCGAACGTAGGTGTGATGGCGTGGGGCGGTTTCCGCCTGTATAAGGTGCGATCCAGTGACAAGTAGTGTGAAACATTTAACTATAAAGCATTTGAGTATGAATTAAAAAGAACCGATCCATTTGATTTTTTTTTCTCATATCCACAATCACATTTTATAATCGATCGATTACATTTACTTACTAAGAAGTACGTTACAATATACGCGTATCTTACATATTGTATCACCACAAACAAAAGAAACAAAAACAAAAAAAGGTACACCTTATTAACCACGACAGCAGAGCAAGCAGGTGTGCAGAGCGCTTGCTTTGATTAAAGGTGTTTGCTGTCCATCGTTCGCATCGATCGTGCATTTGGTCGTTTCTTATTGCAATTCCTTCACATTATGAGGCCGATGCTTGACGCGGTCGAACCAAGGCGCTCTCCTTAGTGCCAGCAGAGGGGCCACCGCCGGCCACCATCGCTTCCGTCACGGATCGCAGCTGTCCAAAATCGAACCGGGTCGCCTTTTTGGGCTCTTCCGTGCGTGTCGCACTCGTCGCATACTCACCGATCGTGACGGCGATCGGTTTGTGGGATTTTTTCATCGTTGGCGGACCGGTTGCCTGGGGACAGAAGTAGTACGAAGGGGGCCGTACTGGCGGTGATTGTGGGTTGTTCAGCTTGAACGATTCGATCGATTCCAGCTCGGCACTGTCACCGCTTGCCTTGGCCATTTCAGACGCTGCCACGCGTCCCATCGTACCTTTGGGAGATTTTCTTGTACCATTTGCGTCCTGCATCGGTTGACCGGAGTCCGCATCGTTCGCGTTCGGTTTGGGGGATAGCTTCTAAAAAGGGGGAACGAAGCAAAAGCACTCGGTTTAAATAGTGTACAAAAGAGGAAGCAGCCATTTTTCACCTCACCTTTAGTTCTGCGTTGTCGAATCCGTTCTTAAACATTCGCTTGTGCACCGCCCGGAACTCGTCCATCAGTGCCGTGTGCCGTTCGTCCGATATGGCCATCGTTACCGGGCGCAACCGGACGTTCTTCTCCTTTAACCGGTTCTCCAGCTCGGTCAGAGCGGCAGCTGGCCCAGTGGCCGGGTCCGTTGTCGTCATTCCGCCCGGTGTCGCTTTCTTCTGTGCCCGCCGGCGTAACTCATCCGATATTGCATTGCTCAGGCTGTGGTGAGCTGAAGCGACGAGCGCTTGCTCTTGTGCCAGCGTCGTGCCCGATGCTGTTGCGTTCGACACCGACTGTGCACCTGCTGTGACGGTATCGGCGAACAGCGGTGGTGGTGGTGGAATGATCGTCCCCGACGCAGTGCCACTACTGCCCGACTCATCGTCCACCATCGAGCCGGCCGATGCGCTCCGGTGCACCTCGACAATGATCGTTTTCGTTTCACTCTGTTTCGCTTCAGGGTTCACGATTGCACCGCGCTCGGAGAATTCGATGATGGTGGTGTTCTTTTTGCGAGCCCCGGCAGCGTGTGTGCCCCTGGCGGGTTGTTGCATCTTCTGCTGCTGCTGCTGATGCTGCTGCTCCTGCTGGGGCTGAGGTGGTGGTGGCGGTGGAGCGACCAAGGATTGGCTGTTATCATTGCTGGCTGGTGACATTTCCGGTACCGTTGGGACCGGTGCTGCTGCAACAAGCCGACGCCGATCGTGCGTGATCGATTCCTCGCGTACGATGCTCAACCGTTTCGAGGTTTGATCGCCCCAGCAAGGACTCTGGTCACCGTTGACACTGCTTGCCGAACTGTTGTAACCGCTCGATTCCCCTGGGAACAGATCCAACCCGGCACTGGGGCGTACCACTAGCTCCAGGACGTGGGATGACTTCATCACAGCCACTGCCTCACCAAAGGTTGCCTCGGCAAAGCTGTGCCCATTGCAGGACAGTATCTGATCACCCGGCCGTAGTCCGGCCTCTCGCGCTACCCCTCCTTCCTTGGTGAACTGGACGAATATGCCCGGCTTCCAGTCGGGACCCTTGCAGATGCCACAGCCCAGCTTGGTGCGGGGTGCAACGGAGAGGATCACCTTCACATCACGCCCACCACCGCACGGTTCCTCGAGCAGGAGCGTATCCTGCTTGTCACGGGACATCCCAAAGGACACCACGTGCCAGGTTAGTGGGTCGGCGGTACGTCTACAACGACCAAAAAAAAAAAGGGGATAAGGGTTAGACGGTTGTCTGTTTTACATTTAAACATTCCACTTACTCCTTGATCGGTAAGATACCGAGTCCGCGCACTTTCATGATCAGTCGCTCCTGATTGGCAATGAACTGGGCCAACTCTCGGTGCACTGCATCCTCCACCTGATACCCATTGACGCGTATGATCTGATCTCCCACCTAAAAAGCAACAGCAAAAAGGGGTGTGTGTTTAATTTCGATTTATTTTTAATGTATTGCTCTAACAGTGTTTGCTTACCTTCAATCCCTGCCGGTCCGCCTCGGAGTCACGCTCTATGGCCGACACGAAGAACCCCGTACCGTACTCCAGCCCACCGCGTATGGAAAAGCCAAAGTTACTGCCCGTGTTCGGTGGATTCCGATGGTTGTAGCCATGGTGTGGCCGTACCAAGCGTACCGTGCGTACCCGTGCCTGCTGCTGTCCAGCGTCCATACCTCCCTCACCTAATGCTTTGTGCAGCGGAAGAGACTTTTCGTGGCGTGGACCGTGCCGTGTTTTGCCAGGTCGAAAGGAGGCGGGTAGGGCGGACGTTATGGAGGTAGTTGCTGCACCGGTCGCCGATCGTGTGTTACAGTAGTCGACCATGGTGGGCGGAAAAGGGTCGACTGTAAGGGGGTCAAATTGAGACCAGGAGCAAACCTAGAAGAAGAAGAGAAAAAAAAACACAAATGAACCAATGATCAGTTGACCGATTAAGTGTAGCAGGAAGCGTTGGTATAGGTGTTCAAAAATTGGAAGCCAAAAAATTGTGGTTGCGCCATCGATGGGAAAATCGACGGTTACTAACCTCCGATTAATCACCCCGCCAAAACTCCCACTCGATCGTCTACCCGTCCCCAGGTTCGAGGTGAAGATTTGTGGTTTTGAACTAATAACACTACACGGAGGGTGAATTGTGAGGAGGAGGAGGGGTGGGGGGGGGGTTTGCTCACTGTCTCTACACCGCCCGAAGCTCTCTAATTATCTCACCCTTTTTGCGCACTTACATCACAGTAATGGGTCTCGGGATAGCGGCTGGGTGGCTTAGTTCACCGCTTGAGGGGAGGTTGTTTGCTGTTTTTGCTCCCAGAGACAGGCGCAACAGCAACAACAAAAAAAAAGAAGAGAAGAAATGTAACAAAAGGAGGGAAGCAATAGCAACAAAAAAAAAGCGACACCCTCGATATGATTAGACCCGCACAAAGCCACCCTTTCCTGTGTACTGAGGGGGTTCAATTCTGGGATCTTCACAGGCTCCTCTTCTCGTCTTGGAATCGATGTGCAATGAAGAAGAGGCACCCCACAACCGCGAGGGGCACATTACAATCGAGAGGATGATGAGAAGTGTCCACTGTCAGTTGCGCCTCAAGTGCCGCCTCTCCCAAGCATACACGATCCCATCCCCATGGATCGCGTAATCGCGTGAGAATTGAGCCTCATCGTGGTAGCAAACTCCATGCGTGAGAGGGGCACCAGAAAAGGGGTTTGGGGGCTGGCGGCTAGGGTGAACTTTAGAGGTGTGAAGATCGAGAGTCATCAACGGTGTGTAATGTAGCTACTGAAGACGCATAGAGAGAGAGAGAGAGTGATTTAAACATTAACGCAATACATGCTTGGCCACCCGAGGACAGCACTGGGACAGGTTGTTGTCTGGAGATTAGTGCGCAATTGCCTGGGCACAACCGAGCTAACCGCAAGTGGCCTAGTTCTGGGAACAACGGTAGGTTTTTTTTTGTATGTTGTTGGTTGCGTCCGTGTGCTGTAATAACCTAAAAAAAAAAGTTGGGGAGATTCAGTTTTCGTCGCCCACCCTAAACGGCCCCAATAGCTTGCATCTGATGATCTCATGTGATCGGCAGCTTGTGCCAATTTCGATGTTCGAAGGGTGTTGGGAAAGCATTCGATGAGGATTGAGGTGTGAAGATGAAGAAGAAGAAGAAAAAAACCTGCCAATAACATCGACACGAAAAAACAAATACGAAAAACTAGCCAAAGTCTGTGCTGTTTTGCAGTATTGGACAAGAAAATTCCAAAAATTAAACCTTTCCCCCTCCTTATTACCCTACTTTGAAGGAAGGGTTGCTGCTACACAATAGCTCGCGCCGATCGATTAGGTCCACCGCGTCGATCGGGCGGAAAACCGGCATCGGTCGGTTCCGGTTGGGCAACCTTTTTTTCTCTATTTTGTTTTAGCTTCATCTTACCGAGATACGCTTTACCCGTACCCCGATTATGTCAACTCTTCGGGCCTGCAGTTGGGTTTGATCAAGAGGGGAAGAAATCCGGTGGAGAGATCGAAATCGCCCCCATCCTCGAGGGCAGTAGCATTAACGGTCGATTAATCAATGCTCTTTCGCTTGGCGTAAATGAACCGACTAATCGATCGGTTCCTCTAAAGGAAACCCGACCCGGAGCGGGGCCTTTTTTTCACTATTACTACCGTCCCACAGATCCCAACACACAAGACAGCAAGGCCTGACCTAATGAACCTTATGGTGTGTGTGTGTGTGTGTGTGCTGGCGGGCTCGCGCCTACTTAAAGGTAGACAGGAACGAGGTAGAAAGGTAAACAAGAAATAGCCCTTTTTTTGGAAAAAAGGCATTATATGTTATGGTAAAGCACCGGGGTCGTTTTGGGGTCGAAACGATCGATGCCGATTAATGGAGAGTTTTGGGGCATTAAAATTTAGTGTTATTCGTTCGGGGAAGTGAAATATAGATCGAATTTGGTTGTAGTTTTTGAGTGTTTTTTTTTTTTTTTGTTGGTTGGTTTTGGTAAAGTATCGGAGGGTTTGTTGGAAAAAATGGCCCCATTTTCCGGAACGAACTTTTTTTTTCCGGCGATGCATTACACAACAGCAAACTAACTAAAGCAGGTTTTGTTTCAGCTGCTTTCGCTGGATAGTATGATCGGGTTTGATGTGCTTTTTTTGCTT
>KB676047.1:0-19558 GCA_000349165.1 Anopheles christyi | reverse complement strand
GTTGTAGCGTCCTTTGAAGAACCAACTTTGGTGAGAATTACTTAACTCTGGCAATTGCTAAAGGAAGCGGGCAAAACATTGCGGTTTTTATGGTTCATGGTGTGTGTGTGTGTGTGTGTGTGCGTGGCCCACGTTCAATAAATCACGCATCATTAAACTCCAATTCAAACAACAGCGACCGTGTTCGGATGGGAAATGACGCGCAAGGACATTGCTGCGGCGCACTTTCACGACCAAAAAAAAAAAAAGGGGGAAAACTGTCCCTGTTCCCGTGTTTATGTTTGTCCATGTTGCCTTTCGGCTGATGATACTTTTCTTCATCGACTCTTTGTCGCCCACTTCCCCACTCGCTTTCACCCCGGAAACAGGAAACGATTCATAACTGGTGGATGAATCGTTATGAATCATAAAATAGCATCCTTGTTTCGCCCGCACACGCATACGGCTTCCCCCTCGTTTCGGAGGATGATTGCACCGTCTGCTCGCTCCTTCCCATTGTCACTGTCGCATCGCTGTTTGCCCACACTGTCCCCTTCCGGTCTGTTCATTCGTCGCGATGCAGCAGCATTGCATTATGATGAGGATCGCATTGCCACTGATGATGATATTTATGAGTTTCTCCAAAGTCAATGGTAAGACAGTGGTGTAAGCAACAAAACCGCTCGAACACATCCGCTTGGCACGTGGCCGAAGGACTTTGCGCTAACCCTAAAATGGAAGTCAAAGTGTGCCACCTTTCGTTAATGGCTTTCCAGCAATGTAATCCTTGGTTGCTTACGTTTATTAAAATATTTATTTATCACGCACATCCTTGATCCTTGATAGCCACTAGGCAACATTGTGTGGCAACAGTGACACGTGTGGTTTTCTGACTGAATCTTTCTGTTCCTGTACCAAATAACCTTTTTTTTAAATAGAATGATAAATTAATGTGTCACCTTGATTTGATGCGTTTTTTTTTGTTCGTGGCTTCTGCAATTAGTAAACCAAATCAAAAATGCATCCCAAACAGTCGGGTCATCCCGTTGTGACAAACAGAATGCAATTTCAATTACATTACAGCGGCACAAAGAAGACAAAACAGCAGCCACCCGTCGATGGGAATGAATTAAAAATCATGTTTTTGATTTTTGAATAAATGACGCTTTTCAGAAGGCTTAATAAAAATGGCAAACTGGGGCCCTCCTTGTCACAGTGACAGTTATGGAGAAAATGGGTCTGAAATAAAATAATCACAAACCGTCTATCCGTTGTCATGGTGCAATTTCCACCCCACCGCTTCCTCCACTCCACTGTTGCACGGTGGCATGTGCATCACGGGGTAGACGAACATCGCGCACTACATGCGACATCGACTGAAAAATCTGTTTGATATAATTCAATTTGCTCCACCGGGTCGATTGTTGTGCCAATACCCAATCCTTCCAATTTTGTTCGGGAAGGTTTTTTTTAAATTTATTTTGCATAGTATTATTTGTCCATTTACATGCATCTCGAATCGAGTGGGGGCTGTAGGAACGTCCCACCCAAACGAGAGTTGTCCAAGCCTGCCGATGACTGTTGTCGTAATTAAATATTTTAAAATTGTGTTGTTATCAGTTCGACATGCAGTTCGCTTTGTTTTTCCCCGCTGTTGTTAAATCAGTTATTGTGAGTGCCTACGAGCTTGTGTGTGTGCTTTTTATTTTTCATCCCTGCTTTCGTGTCCACCTCCACTGGCGCACGGTAATTGTTCTCTCTTTGATAAGCTTTTTTATCATTTTTAATGGATGTATTTTATTTTGCATCGAAACATGCACCCCACACTAGGAGGGATCGCAGGAACGGGTAGTGTACCGTTCCGCGAAAGGATCATCGACTGATTGTGACGCTGACCTGTGGCTGTCCAGCCCTTCCGCCAGCATTGTGTGACAAACGCGCAATCGAAATCCATAAAATGCATTTTTATTGCCATTTAAACGTTGAGTGATGCATTTTTTATTTCTGTACACGAAACAAATTTCCCTCCACCATCCTCAGATAAGCTGCATCTGCATTGTGCATTCTATCGAGGCGAGGCGAGCAGGGAGCAGAGATTGCCGTACTTTTATTTTATGCTTTGCCATTGGATGCTTTGCTCAGCAGGGCGTGCAGCACAACGACCGATAACGAGTTGATTGGGCACAGGTCAAAGTGGTAGCAGAATGTGGTCGAATAATTCAATTATGATGAACCATCAGTGTAAGTGTGGAGATGCTCAAGACTGTTGACACCGTTGAGCGTTTTAAAGGGGCAAACAGGTCTCTAGAACCACTGCGGATACTAGCATCATGCTGAGAAAGTAATCCGAACATTAAAACGATACAAAAACAAAACAAAACATAAAACATTCTAACTAACCCTCTAACACCATGTCATAACTGACTCCACATTCCTTTCCGACACTCTCGTTGGAGTTTTCTGGTATTTGATACAAATTATTATCCTTCCCTTTGACCCAATTGGTCCAGTGCACTCCGATGAGCTCCTCAATCATTTTTAGAACCCTTCGATCATCCACAAATGCCGCCAATGTTGCTACGTAATGCGATCGTGCAGGATTGGGAAAGTGGCTGGAAGGGGGGGAAAGAAGGATCGGGAAGTCCCAAGTGCCAAGTATCGTCAATCTGGGCCAAGCTAATTTTCCTGGAAGGCTTTACAAATTTATCTAACTTCGTTTCGGCCCAACCAAATCCTTCACCCGCCGAAAAATGGGGGAACAGCAGATATGATAATAAAATTAAATCGATCGTTTCTTTCTCTCAAAGTCCCTCTCTTTCTCTTTTTTGTTTTCTTCTCTTCATCCCTGTGGATTAAACCATCGGAATAAAACACGAAAAGCGATCTTGAATCACCCTCGCGTCGGTGAGGTGATAGCGAAGGCAGATTAGAATCAGATTGCTTCAGATAAGTGTGCGCGCGTGAGACAGAGGGAGGAACAGAGGGTTAGGATCTAGACCGGTCGGAATTCGGTTGCCCTGGTCGAAGCTCGACACAAGAAGAAACTGTCTGTGTGTGTATGAGTAACGTGTTTCAATATTTATTTTATTATTAATGACCATCGTTTTTATTTATGCTTCAGACTTTGGGTCATCCCCGGTGTTATCCCACCCTCGTACCGATCCTACCCATTGGATACTATTTTTTGGGACTTTAGCTGCGCTTCCCCTCCTATTCCCCTCTATGTTTTTGTGAATGTTGTGTTTTTGCAGAAATTAAACAAAAATCTCGAAACATGCAGATCGCGCGAATTATGATGGCGATGTTGTTTTTTTGTCATTCGTGTGCAACGGGTGCAGCGCAGAGTATCGAGACAAGGTCATCCGCGCAACCCTCCCCCTTCGAGACCGAGTATGATTTGTTTCTGTTTGAAGTGCATCCTGCCCATCCAAGCATGGGGAGGAGAATTCACAAACTGAATGCATAGCTAATTTCTCTCCAAATTGTAATATATGTCTTTTTAAATGTCTTATGCTCATCGAACACGATCGAAGTTGGGTCGGTCGGGGATTTTTTTTCCCTTTTCTTCCCCTTTATTGTTTAATCCTTCTGCTCAAATCCGTCTGGCAGTCGGTGGAGGGAGAGGCGGGTAACGGTAAGGAGCAAAATAAAAGGATGAAGTTTAAAAAATGGCTACAAAAAGGTCATGGTGATTTACCAATAGGACCATCCTCCTACCTGGATCTGAGGTCCGGGGGGTTTAGTTTCGCATCCTGTTTGTTTTTATTCTAATTTCATTTTATTGTTGGTTGTATCTGATGTTTTTTTGTTGTTGTCTATTCTGGTTCGCTGACGTAAAATATGTTGGACCCCTTTTTTATGGACATCGACTACACCTTCAGGGCAGCACAATCTTGAAGATGATTTAGCTGGAAAAGAATGCGGAATGTGATAGGAAAATAAAAGTGACCTTGTGCCAGACAACGAGACGACGAGCTTTTGCATCGGAGCAACATGATATGACCTACATCATGCTCCTCTCTAGGCAAAAGGGTTCCTGGAATGTTTATCCCGAAGAAGATGAAGGTCATACGGTCGTAATCGTAACCGAGTAACGTTAAGAACATTATGGTGAAAATATGTTCCTGTAACGGTAAGATCAATTCCTTGAGATCGCTTAGCTTACAGTGAAATTACGTCTTCAGAGCCATCAAGCACACAACCAGAGGAATTATGCAGGAAAACTCCAAACTTGAATCGGCTTTTCATTGACCAACGGGGTTTGTTTGGCGGTGGTCCATAAATAAATCATAATTTGGCATTCGTGTCCTTCCCGAAACAATTATAATGTCAGCGTGTCTTCGTCGAGCACTGGTGAACGATCGCGAACCACAAGGATGATGCTGATGAGCGCCGGCAGACAGGCAGACGAAATAATTTATGAACTGACTTATAAATCGATTATCTTCAAAGATATCTCCGACTGCCCACGGCGAAATGTCACCGATACAGCAAGTATCTGGATCTGGATGGTGTTGTTTTTTCTTCTTGCCATTAGCTTGTGCACTCCTTCTATGCCGACTGTCTGTGCTTTGGGTTTATTGATTTGATTCCGAACTGCCAATTTCGTACCGTCAGCCAGTTTGTCATGATGATGATCTTCGTGATGTGATCGTCGTCGAGGGAAGATCGGAAGCAATCGAAATCAACTACAGAAGGGTGAAAAAACCACAGTCAGCAACGAATCTTCTGATTGATGATCAATCGGGAAGCATATGAGCCGTACACATCTTAAGGAGAAGGCTCACTTGCTCTCGCAGTGCCATCTGCAACGTTTTGACGCAGTTGAGTGAAATGAAAAGCCCTGTAAAGCTAAATCCACCCAAACCTTAACACGTGTTCTTTAAATCCTTTACTAGCAATGGAATGCAATTCCATGAAGTCCATGAATGATTCGTTTCAATGTAATATATTAGCGACATACGAACATTCCACGTGTTGTAACGATTGCACAACAGAAGGGCAGATTGCAATACCTAATCTCAGCAGGGTGGACATGCTGGTCGTTGGATTGTTTATCAACCTGTAATTAGAACTAATTTCATTGAATAAATTTCGTTCGCAGTTCCCGGGGGAAAGGAAATTTAAAAAAAGGGACACATACATTACAATTTCTATTCCTCCCGGTAGTTTGGTGGGTTATGAATAATGCATCGCTGGCATCGCTTTAATGCTTGCTCGTGCGATTTATGCATTCTTGACATTTATAAAATTGTCTCAAATAAATTATTAAACTGGTGGTTGCTGGTGGAACTGTTTTTTTTTTCACTATCATCTCTCATTTCGTTCCATCGGAGTTTGAAGCTTTGTTTTTGTGTAACGATTGGTTTCTGGTGCACTGTTGTGATTGATTTGGTTTTTGTGTTCACGCGATCGAAATAATCGCTGGCGCCATCTCGATATCCTTCCACCCGGTACAACCAAAGATGTTCAATCAATCAATGTTGTGGCGGTTTTTGCTTTGTTTTGTTTATTTTTCGTTTTGTGATATGTTTCGTTTGTGATGTGTTTTCTATTTCTGGATGGTCAAGGAAATGTGGACTAACGCTTGCATGCACGATATCATGCTTGTTTATTGAAATCAAAGCAATTGTTATTACGTATGTGCGTTTGGATCGTTAAGTACAAAAACGTGTTATTCAAGACCAAATAGAATTACGCATACAATATTTGTCTCAGTTATGTAGACTTCACAATTGCCGTGCCGTGCTATTACAAAGAAATGTCGATAAACCACTTACAATAAATTGTATTTTATTTAATTTTAAATTTTATTAAATTTCAGTTAATTTAAATTCAAATTTAAAACAATAATTCGTTTGTTGGACCAAAAGACGCCAGCTATTATCCCAGTGTGGCTCCTCGCTACGGCGAAAAAGGGATGAATGACAAGAATCAAAACGTCAGATCGCACAACTGTCATTCTATCGTTCGCGCGGAATCTGTTTTGTTGTGGTCTCAACAGCATTCGATTATGCGCTTCATTTTTCTCGATATTGCCCTCGAAATAGTTAAGAATTAATTTATCTACTTAAAAGTTTCAACATTCAAGTTTTTTTTAGTGAGTAAATTGTGTGCATCTTTCGGGGTTTCTTGATTATCTTCTGTTAGTTTAGAAACAATCACGCATCCTCCGATTGCACCATCATCAATCAGTGCGTCACATCACATCAACATTCCATACTCACCGTAGCATTTTTTGTTTTTAGGGATTTAAACTTCAAGTATAGAGCATCTCGCACCGGCAAGATCCATCATGTCTATGGTGAGTATAATGCTTAATCATAAAAAAGATGATACGTAGCTCACTAACCGGAACTGTATATGCAGGATATTCGAGCCTTTTTTGGCCGAGGAGGTTCAAGTGCGAAACCAGCCAAAGCCCCCGAACCGACTAAAATGCCCACCTCCAAAAGGAAAGCTGTAATTATAAGCGACGATGAGGATGAAACCAAAGCTTCACCTCGTTCGTCGAAAAAAGCTGTAAAGGAAAGCCCCTCTACTACCGGTGCGATGAAGAAACGGCGTGTTATTGAATCGGACGACGAGGAAAAGAGTCCAGTAAAGGTAAAACACGAAAGTGCTAAACCCAAGCTGGAAAAGCTGAAACCAGTAAATGTGACGGATGTGTTTAGCTCGGCACCGGTGAAGCGCGTCGAGTTACCCAAGATACCGAAAAAGAAAGCACTCGAGCCCGTTGAGCAGGTTAAGTTGGAGGAGGACGATGATGAGGCAATTCCGGTGACACCGCAACCCGACAAGAAACTGGCCAGAAAAGATCGAAATGCTAACGAACGAAATGAGAAGCGCACACCGGAAAAGCCGAAAACCCCACCAACCGAAAGTATGCCAGTCAAACGAGAGGTAAGCGCAGAACGTCCCGTAACCAAGAAAAGTCCTGTGAAACAAAAATCGGTCGAGCAGCAATCATCCCCGAGCAGTGAGAAAGTCAGCAGCAAGGCAAAGAAAAAGAGCGATAGTGATGCCTCAGACTACAAAGATCCTAACGAATCCATTCTTACCGACGAAGAGCGACACGAACGCAAACGAATGTCGGCTATTCTGTACCAGAAGTTCAAAAACCGTCAAGGTCCGGCCAATCCGGGCTCGAAGGAGATTCCCGAGGGAAAGCCAAACTGTCTGCAAGGTATGCAGTTCGTCATAACGGGCGTGCTGGATTCGATGGAGCGGGATGAGTGTGCACAGGTGATTAAGGATCTGGGTGGCAAGGTTGTGGGTGCTGTGTCAAAAAAGGTCACCCACATGGTCGTTGGAGATGATGCCGGTCCGAAAAAGATAGCTCAAGCGGAAGATCTCGGTATCGTGACGCTGAATGAAGATGAGCTGTTGGATTTGATACGGGTGAAATCGGGAGAGAAACCGTTGAAAAAGAGTAGCTCAACCAAGGAGCCAGAAAACAGCGGTAGCAGCAGCCTGAAACGGAAAGAATCGCCAACACAGGAAAAAGAGAAGAAAAAAATTAAAACCGAACCGTCTCCTCGAAAATCGCCAAAAGAGCATAAAGCAGAACCTTCGAAAGGACGCTCACCGGGTAAAGCCTCGATGGAGCACAACTCGGAACATTCGAAGGAAGCAGTCAAGATCAAAGTGGAAAGGTCACCGGCCAAGCAGTCTTCAGATGTGACCAAAACGTCTCCACGTAAGGTTGATCCCGCAAGCGGCATTAAGCGTGAACTTTCCGACTACCAAAAAGATATTAAGAGCTTGGATAACATGGCCTGGGTGGAAAAGTATAAGCCAGCCAGCACGAAGCAGATTATCGGGCAGATGGGTGCTAATAGTAATGTCCAGCGACTAACCGTATGGCTTTCGAGCTGGTACAAGAACAATGACGGCACGAAGAAGCATGCGAAACCCAGCCCATGGGCTAAGAATGACTCGGGGGCAGCATTTAAAGCGGCATTGCTGTCTGGGCCTCCGGGGGTGGGAAAAACGACTACGGCAACCTTGGTTTGTAAGGAGCTAGGATTCGATACGGTAGAGTTCAACGCATCGGATACGCGTAGCAAGCGCCTGCTGAAGGAAGAGGTGTCGGAGTTGTTGAACAGCAAATCTTTGGCCGGTTATTTCGTTGGTAAAAGCGAAAAGGTATCGAGCAAGCACGTGCTGCTGATGGATGAAGTGGACGGTATGGCGGGTAACGAGGATCGCGGTGGCATGCAGGAACTGATCGCGCTGATAAAGGAAAGCCATATTCCGATCATTTGCATGTGTAATGATCGCAACCACCCGAAGATAAGATCGCTGGTTAATTACTGTTTTGATTTGCGCTTTAACCGGCCGCGTGTGGAGCAGATCAAGGGTGCCATGATGTCCGTCTGTTTCAAGGAGCAGTTGAAGTTATCTCCGGGAGTACTGGAGGAAATCATTGCCGGTACGGGAGGTGATGTGCGGCAAACGCTGAACCATCTAGCACTGTACAGTGCGGGGAAATCGATGTCCGCTTCGATGTCGGTGGATTCGGCTAAAAAACAAGCTGACTCCGCCCGGAAGGACATAAAGATCGGTCCGTGGGATGTCATACGGAAGGTGTTTTCTGCCGAGGATCATAAGAATATGACACTAAACGATAAAGCGGATCTATTTTTCCACGATTACAACATTGCCCCACTTTTTGTGCAGGAGAACTACCTAAAGGTACAGCCGAAAGCTCCCAGAACGGAGTGGCTAGACCGGATTGCAATGGCGGCGGACAGTTTGAGCCGTGGCGATATGGTGGAACGCCGAATTCGATCCAACATGGCATGGACGTTGCTTCCGGTGCAGGCAATGTTTAGCTCGGTTATGCCGGGCGAGTTCATGGAGGGACACTTTACTGGGCAAATCAATTTCCCGGGCTGGTTAGGGAAAAACTCAAAATCGATGAAACGCAAACGTCTGGCACAAGAAATACACGATCATACTAGAGTGGCCACATCTGGCTCGAGGCAGGCGATACGGCTTGACTATGCACCACATTTGTTGCGCTCCATCGTACAACCTTTGCAGAAGCGTGGCGCAGAAGGTGTTCACGATTCGCTGGAAGTTATCAAGGAATATCGTCTGCTGCGTGAAGATATCGACTCGCTGGTGGAGCTAAGCACTTGGCCGAAACGCAAGAGCCTGCTGGATTCGGTTGATGGAAAGGTAAAAGCCGCCTTGACACGCGCCTACAACAAGGTGATTGCTCCGTATTCTTATTCGGCAATGGCAACTGTGAAAAAGAAGGCTCATGATGCCGGTCAGGACGAAATGGAGGGTCTGTATGGAGAGGAAGGAGAACAGGCGGGGGCTACGCAGGTCGAATCGGATGAAGAGGAAAAGGAAGAAAATATCGATGATAATGCTTTTATAAAAATAAAGAAGAAACCAGCAACAGCGACGGCGGCAGCTTCCAGTAAGGCCAGCACCTCGAAGGCTGGTGGAGCCAGGGGTAAGAAAAAGTAAAATGTTGGTCAAAGAAAAAATTTAAACTGTGAATGTATGTTAATCGAATAAAAAATAAGATCAAATGTCCCTATTTCAATGAGTTACGGCTAGAAATTATGAATTGAGAAGTTTTTGGATTGTAATAAATGAACTTATGTATTTTATTGGTTGATTTTAACATGACTTCTTGCGGTAAGCTAGTGAGTAGAGCACAATCATATGGTAAATTTAGAGCAGCGTAAAAATTTGTGTTCAATGATGCTGAATTTATTTTCAAGCGTAAAGTCGATTAGGATGGTCCTTCCTATCAGGTTCTTTTATTCTGAATTGTATTGTAAAGGAATGAAAATTCTGCCTTTGCACGATATGTTGCATTTTTCCCGCTCAAACCGTTCGCCGCACTAAACTGTCAAAACTGCTTGCCACGAAAAGTCTCCACGATCTAACCTCTACTCTACACACACGTCCGAATCTGTCAAAGTCAGTCGTCAGTGTGTTGGTGCGAGAAAAAGGGCCGTGGACGTACCTGCCTTCATTACGGTCTGAAAAATCTCTCGTGAAAAGTGGGCGCGTCATTCTGTGGCGAAAAAGTGTTAATAAAATGTAAGTTTTACCATCGTAACACGGAATCTTTAGTGATAAATCGGTATAAAGTGGATGAGAGGCAAAAACATGGCATGTTTTACACCTTCCTTTCCCTCCCTGTGCACAAGTGTGTATAGATAGAACGGAATAGATTACTGACACATTCCCATACATACAACACGACAGCAGGCCTGGCCTAGGGAGAGGAGGCTGACATGAAATCGTACCGAATGGTTGTAATTAGCAGTATTGTAAAGCAATGAATGCGAATCTTTCCACGACGTGTGTGTCGTCGGTGTGTGATTAGTGTGAAAAAACGTGTGGCAAAGATGAAATGGTTACTGGACCATCGCTTCAGGCAGGTTTTCCGAGTGTTACAACGAAGTAAAAAAACAGGGCTTGGTTGCTGAAGAGGAACCTTCGAACAGCATTTTCGTGGTTGTGTCAACGATGAAGAAGGTAGCGTTATCGCTGTCCAAAGATAGAGAGTCCATACGGGTTTTGTGGTGATTTTAATTCCAGAACGGTTAGTGTGGCCTTGCGAGGAAAGGCTTACGAGGTGATAAAAATGATGAGCGAATATGTACGCGATAAAGGGACACCAGGTAATCGTGTGAATTCGTGTTCGTGTGAAGGGGTGATGATTACCCAGGGGGAGCGAATTAGATTGTGGTTGCTTCCAGATTGCACCCAGCTTGCACCAGCAGGGGAAGATCAATACGGCAGGAGGCACCATACTACGTGCAGTACGTGAGCGGAATTGGCAAATAATTGTGTTCCTGCTCACCTGCACCGTGTGATGGTGGGTGTTAGGGTGATAGACTCGCTTGACCTAGTAATTTTTCTATGCATACAATTGTGACAATCGTAGTTGGCCGGAGACTGGCTGTCGTCGCGACTTCCCTTCGCCCAATCGTCACTACGGTGACGGTGGTTTGATTATATTGACCCCTAGCCTAGATTTTCCCGAACCTATCCGAACATGCCGTTGGGTGGCAGGGACGGTGCGGATAGGACAACACGGAAACGAAACCCTCAGCAGAGCCTGTGTTGGCACATCGTCCTGGCAAAAGTATGTCAAACACCAGAGAGGAGAGAGAGAGAGAGAGGACAATCTGCTGTGCTCGGAAAAACACGCTCACATACCAAACACGTAGAGAAGGACTGCAAGTAGGTTGATTTGTTGATAAGTTGACAATTTCCAGTTAGGCATACGTGTATGTGTGTTTACCCAATTCAAGTGTTGAAAAAGGGTTTTTCCTCTCCAGGCAACGAAACGTGAAAGATAAATAAGCAAACGGATATCCTGTGCTGGCATCCTTTCCTCTCAACCTCATACACGCACTCACGCACACTCACAATCGCACAAAAACTCCCATCACGTCCCATATCCCGATAGTAGGTTGTGTCTTTTGGAATGCGTGTGCGCAGTCAGCACTCTGGTGGCTTGCTGGAGGGCAATGGTTTGGAGCGGAAGTTTTCTCCAGAGTCATCGTTTCAGGTCGCCCCAGGTCGTTCATCGGTCGTCGATGCTGCTGCTGTGGCAAGAAACTCGCCCCGTTAGCAGATGGTCGTGGTACAAGTTTTGTAAGAAAAGTTTAACTATTCAGCTGCTCATTCCTTATTTAGCGGAGGGCTACTTTGATTAGAATAACCATCTCGGTAGGAAATTACGATCGGTCTTATCGCGTAAAGTTCTCTCCAAGTAAATTTCCTTCTAGCTCTCTTTCTCTGCGTTGTGGAAGAATTAGGAGAAACGAGCAAAGAGCCGTGGCCGCGAAGAGATAGATGGTCCTCGCAATGGTAAATAATAAATTGTGTGCGCTGGGAGTTTGGTGACCTAGTTTCGGGCTGGTATAATACTGCTGTGCTGGTGAGGCAGATGCCCTAGAGCGAAAAGGAAATCATCTGAAAGGTAGACCAACGTCACTTTCGTTGCAGCTTGTGTGTAGTAGCGACAAACTCTTCAAACTAGTTCCACTAGTTCCAAATTCTATGAAGACAAATTGACTAGGCGTATCAATTTGACATGATTCTGAAAGTGCACGCCACAAATGAACGCCATCGAGAGGAGCAAAATCTCGAACAGTCTTTGTGTGGTGATAAATTTAGCCCCAGATCAGCAAATTGACGAACCAATTGTTTGCAATTTGCACCGCAGACATGGCCTGTCGCTTGTTTGTTATTCACTCGAAGGCCACGGATTAGCGAGGAATCGGAGGTCAGAGACCGGGAGTGTGGTGTGGTAAGAAACTATCATTCCCTTTATCAGCACAAATCTTTCTATCCCTTCCGTCCGATAGCTTTCGTTTTAGTGCCATTGAGAGACCTCTTCAGCTTAATATGCATACAGAGGACCGCGTGTTGCCCGATCCTAGAGCACGTTCGATAATTCCACGTCCACACTCACACCTCTGGGAGTTGGAAAATTGGGATGTAAAATGTATGTAAAGGGACAAAATTGCTAAACCATGGATTGTCCGGTTCTGCGTTATGCAAACTCGGGCACTCGTGGTGGTGGCTTATCGAATGGAGTTGGATTATTATGGATGAATATTGCTCGAGTTCTTTGACAAGTAATATTTTTCTTCCAACGGACGAAAGGAAAAGGGGCAGCAGAAGTGTTTTACTACCATTATGTTTATGTTTTATGAGTCTCTAGCGAGTGTCTGCGACAGAAAGTTTTGCTGGTGGCGACCGTTCTTAAGACAGAAAAAAACGATACGCCCCTATACGATCGATGATCCATATGGGCTGTGATGAAAGCACTCCAGTGCATAGCACTTCCGCAGCACCCGAAACGAGTTGTGATGCTTTTGCAATCCACCATCTGGGAAAAGTGTGATTAAATATTTCAAGACTTTTCTTGATGGGTAATGTATGGCGTACAGCTTCAATGGTCTTATTCTTTCATCCTTACAACAGCGCAGAGGCCTTCCGTCTCGCTCATTCTTTTGTATCTCGTTTTAGCTCGTTTCCTGCCCATATTCCACACAAACATAAATGGACAGTAGACAGACTGCCGGAGGGTTTTGTTTGCCAGTGGAAAACTCGCTTTTCATTTGCCTGGTGCTAGACCGACGACCAGTCGGGAACTATGCGTCCATCCAATTGCGGCAATCAGCTTCTGCCACACATAATCACCGTGTACCGTACGTTTGTGTCGCTTGCTCCCTGCTCCGTTTGCTTGCAACGCTCTCCGCGTTCCCTTTGGTTTTTATTTGCCAAGGGAGTGTGTGTTTCATACGTTTTGTTGTTGTTGTTTTTTATTATTTTTCTTATGCCGCTTCTTGTTAGAAGATTACTTTGCCACAAAGACGACCTTCTCGCGTGTACGTCCGACGATTTGGCCACAGAAACCATACAATGCCAAGCAAACACGGGCGTACTGGCAATGGATCTGGTTTCGTTCGCTGGTTGTAGGTAAATGTTGTTTTTCCTAAGAGTAGGCGGTGGGAGGCTGCTCCTCATCATCATCATCGTTTCCCTCCTTGTTCCGGTGTTGCGTTTTGCACAATTTGCCCGATTATGTTCGTGGTTGCACCACAGCACCGCGTTGCGTTGGGACAGATGGAAGAATTTGCTGTGTGATGTGCGTTTTATGGATATGTGCTGGTTCTTTTTGACCGACAGGCGTGTTTATTTCTGCGCTCTGCAGAAGAGAAATGCGTATCAGAGAACCGATAAAAGCAAAATAACGTCCACCGCTGGGTGTTGTGAGTCAGCGTTGCTCTGCTCCGTGACTTCCAGAAGTCACATATTTCCCGCATTAAAATTAACCGAGAGAAAACCGGCAAGCCAGTATCGTCAGGGCTGTTAGTCCCTCAATCTTCTTCCTGCCAGTATTGCGTACCATGGGGTTGGTATGGCTATAAATGGGATCGGCCGCTTCCACCGCGTACGTGCGCTGCACTCGCGCTGATAGGATCCCGTTGCGTATGATCAGTGTTTTTCACAAGCCTCTGTAACCGGAATGTTTATTTACTCACCATCTTTGCGCTTGGATGCGTTGTACCCCCGGTTGGTTGAGTGACTTTGGATGGCTGCGTTTGTCGTTCGGTTGCGCGCTTTTCCAGAAGCTACGCTGGTGAACGATATACGTACATCAATACTAATGTAGTCGACTACGTTACTCACTGTGGCGTATGGCGTAATGGTGGTAGAAGGCAGTGGCTAGATATAGCACAAGGCGTGCGGATGCATCCAGAGTGACGTTCTTTGTTGTTTTCCATCCAGGAGATCCCTTCTATTTAAAACACAGGTTATTTACGCGCATTGTGTTCTTCTGGTACGTTACTCACCACGTTGCAAATCCCACCAACAACGAGAAAGGACAATTGCTCCAGCAGCGAGGGAAAATGCTGCACAATCGTCATGCATGACTGCGGGCAGCAGAAAATAAAGAGAGAAGGTCGTGGGTGGATCGATAAAGGCGACGGAAGACGAGGGATTTATTGTTAGATATGTGATAAATTAGAAAAGAATGGCCCGCGTTTGTGTGTGGGGCATGTTGCAGTTGAACTCAAGGCATAAATCATCATTTTCTGAACATTTCGCTGTGCTCTGTTGGTGAAGAGTGCGTGGAAAAAGCAACGCGAGACGCAAAGGGCAACTAAATAGCGTTTATAATTGATCAATTTTAATTGATATCAATTACGAGTAAAGTTAATCGCCGAAGCAGTTGCTGTCGAATGATGCGAAGCAACAGTGCAGCAGAATACATATTGCGTGGAAATATAAGAGATTGTAGATAATGGCATTGCATAAGAATATGTTTATCTTGGTGTATTGAAGTGGATGTATGAAAAAATAGGCTTAAAATGGACTTCTCCGTCTTTTCTTGTAGGACGCTAAACGACAAATACAATCAAGCGATACAATGAACCATCGAAACGCGACCCTCGCCGGCCCTCACCACCGAAAAGCATACACCAGCAACAGCAGTAGTGCGAACCGATGGAAGTCATTGTGTACATAAGCTTTTGAAGCACACTGCTACAACCACCGGGTCTGGGCGTTATTTTTGCTCGTCAAGAGCTAATTGAAGAGTAAGAAAAATACAGCATATAACAAACACATCACTATCAGTCAGTATCAACGAATATTAGTAGCAGCAGAAGCCTCACATAATTTACGATAAAGACGGGAGTAGGGAGTAAAATACTACACCAGTGAGCGAAATCGAATCGATGAACCGTTTGTAAGGGCCTCGGGAGGCAAAAAGTGATTATTTAAATTATTTTCTACTATAATTTACGGATTTCGGTAGTATTACATTGCGTTTCATCTGTGCGTAGTACAAAAAAAAAAGAAAGTTGTGTTGTGCGTTGTTAAGCTTGGCGAATGTGTCTTGTAAGTTGTTCAAATTACCGTTGTTAAATTTAGAAGCGTTCATCGTGTCACTGCGCTACGTGTGCACCGCGGTTATGAAATAATCGAATCATCTGCTGTGTCGATTGAATGTGCGATAATTTGTGAAGTTGTGAGGCGAGAATCACGACGCTACGACGATCTTTGTTTGTTTTGCTTGTTGTGTGGTGGTGTAGTTTGTGTGTCGGGATTGTTTGTGGCTTACGGGTAACGAACACCATCGCGACACACACACACAGACTGTGTTGTTTGTTTTTCACCGGCGATCAAGTGCGCGTGCAAGATCAAGTCGCGCGCGTTCGAGTGCTGCTAGCCGAATTTCATCTTGTGGCTGCCGGCTGATGTTTTTTTTTTTCTGTGTTCATGTTTGTTTGTTTCATGAAGGTCCGTGGAGTTCCGGGAGTGTGAATGAAATCAGTGCCAAAAATTACCGACAGACGAACTAGACAAACAGCAGCTAAGATCGCTGATAGAAGCTTGTGGAAGAAACTAAAAACATAAAGATTAAGACGAATAGTTTTGATACAAGTGCAAGCAGCAAGGCAGCGGGCAAAATGTCGCTGGATTCGATGGGCCCTTCCGCTGGTGGTGGTAGTTCCGGTGTCGGTACACTGTCCGGCACCAGGATGATCCACTCTTTAAGCACACCATCCGGCGTGGACGGAACTGTGTCGAATTCTCATTCTCGTGGCGGCAAAAAGCTAGCCGTACGCATTCAAATGTTGGATGACTCTGTCACCATGTTTCAAGTACAGGTATGTTTAGAACTATTTATTTTGTAAAAACAATTGGTGTGACATTGAACAAGAATATAATTAAGACCATACATGGTTGGTTGGTAGCTGTTGCAATGCCCAACTGGGCATTTTGTAATCAGCTAAAACCCAAAAAATAAAAATGTAATAGGTTATAATTAACTGTCACCAAACACCAATAGATTCTATTTTTCTCAGAAGCACAAGCTACCAGCTCCACAGTTCTGATGCATGTTTGAATCACTTTCTTTCGTTCAGGCTAAAGCTACCGGGAAAGTACTATTCGAACAAGTGTGCCGACAGTTAAATCTACTGGAAGCGGATTATTTTGGGCTGGAATATCAAGAAGCACCATCCGGCACCAAATACTGGCTGGACCTGGAGAAATCACTGAACCGGCAGGTCGGCCTATCGCTGGTAGAACCGGTATTGCGCTTCTGCGTCAAGTTCTACACGCCTGATCCGCTGCAGTTGGAGGAGGAATATACGCGCTATTTGTTCTGTCTACAAGTGAAGCGAGATCTTGCCACTGGCAGCTTACAATGCAACGACAATACAGCAGCACTAATGGCTAGCTACATTGTGCAAGGTAGAGTCATCCGTCGCTTTGTAACGTTTTCTATTTGTCCAGTACAATAATGGTACCTATACTTTCCTCAATGTCCAACATAGCTTCCTGCGGAGATTATGCGGCAGAGGACTATCCCGATCATACCTATCTGTCGTCGTACCGCTTTGTGCCCCAGCAAGATCATACGATGCAGAGAAGGATTATGGAAAACCACAAGAAGCATGTGTAAGTTTTAGATTCGCCATAGTGGCATTGGGTAGGAGACACTACTAACTACGAATTTGTTTCCCAATGCACAACAGGGGTCAATCGCCGGCAGAGGCAGATCTAAATCTGCTAGAAACTGCACGACGATGCGAGCTGTACGGCATGAAGATGCATCCAGCCAAAGACCACGACGGTGTACCGTTGAATCTGGCCGTTGCTCACATGGGTATTGCCGTCTTTCAGGGCATTACGCGTATCAATACCTTCTCGTGGGCAAAGATTCGCAAAATATCATTCAAACGCAAGCGCTTCCTCATTAAATTGCATCCAGAAAATTATGTAGGTACATTTGCCTGCAAGTAAGCTAGCAGTTAACTAATGCGGGTTTCACTTTTGCTATCATTGTAGGTGTACCATAAAGATACGGTTGAATTTTTCTTCGAAGGACGCAATGAGTGTAAAAACTTTTGGAAAAAGTGTGTCGAGAATCATGGCTTTTTCCGTTGCACAGCCGTGCAAAATGTGCAACGCCGTAAGGCACGGGTACTGTCGAGAGGTAGCTCATTCAGGTTAGTTTGTATTATTATTAAGTAAATGTGGATTATACAACACTACTAATATTGCAATCTCTCGTGGCGTTTGTAGGTATAGCGGAAAAACTCAGAAACAAATAATCGAATTCGTACGTGACAACTACGTAAAACGACAAACATTTCAAAGGTAAGGAAGGTTTTACGCTAAAATGATATTTTCTGTCCACAATTTGGGTACCATATGATAATGTTAGGGGTAACGGTGCCTATAATACTTCAATAGATCAGTTTTTCAACTATCCTCATCTTTTGAAAAAGAACTATATGACTTCCTTTTTGTGCTACAATCGTATTGCGCTAAAAATCATTAACAGCCATTTCATGTTTTCGGTCATTTTAAATTTGAAGTATTTAGTTTGATTGTCATATCATAACAAGTTTTTTAGTCGCTGAAACAGTCATCTTCAGTCGATATCATAATTTAATCATCATATATTGAGATAAAAAACTAAGGAAAATAACTGTACATGTACGCAGAATAATTGAAACATTTGATAGGTAAACTGTTTGTGTTGTTTGTGTCAATAGGTTTTATGTTTGGTATCTAATTTACTCGTGAGAATAGCACATGCTATTAGCATCGAATCAAGAACATAGGAGAAGTTGTCGATTAATACCAGTACACAGAAATGCATACAAGTCATGTAAACTAAGATGTTTAAGCAAGAGTTCCGCTAGATAAGAAGTATTCTTGAGAACCTTTGCTTAGTTTCCGGTTTTACCAAAAGTCATTTGTAAAAAAATCTCATGTGTAGAACATAGCGAATGGTGAATTGTTTGAGTTTGTGTTATGCTTGTTTTCGTTACATGATCATCATAATTTAATATAATTATTTATTTTATTTTAGTGTTTGATGATTATGTTTAAGTAAACTGGTTTACGATGGTGTTTAAACGTTTGGATCATTTGGTAGCCATGCAGCTGTAATGGTTTCATTTACCCTTGTCTTTAAACATATGCTTAATTGATAGGGTCAAGCATTCGGAAGATTTTTAAAACTTGTATTGTGAGTTGTGTTTTAATTTCTTCTTGTACAGTTGTTTTGTACGCCAATGGCACCAACGAGAGAAGAGAGTTCATGCTGTTTTAATTTGTTGTCCGATTTTCTCACACACACACACATTTTTTACATTAAGTCTTGGTTTGAATGCGTTTGGATACGTTTGTTTGATCTATTTTATGTACTCCCAAACCATAGAACATCATTTCATTCTTTGGCCAGCTCATGCGTATTATTTACTCAGCAATCTAGTAATAGAACATGATAACCACTGTTCAAGGAAAAAAAAAAAAAGAATCTTAGTTCAATGAATCAAACAAATAGTATGAAGTAATCATGCTAAATTCATTGCGTTTACTGTTTCGATTCATTTCGTTAGTTAAGTGTGTGAGCTTTTATGTTAAGACTAGTTGACTTTCCATTAATTTGTTCACAGTGATTTGATACGGCTTCTGTTTCTCAACCTTTAAGATAAGCAGCGAAACTAGCAATACATATGTACGCGAATCCTTTCACATCCTCTCTCTACTATATGTCTCTCTATCTCTCTGTTTTATAATCACAAACAGGTCTCAGTCTTTTCGGCAGGGTCCTCTACATTCAAGTAACAGAAGTCAATCACGCACTTCATGTAATGTGAATCAAAGCATCTCGGCTCATCCTTTACTTCCGATCGAAACCGGTTTGTATTATTTCTATTATGTTTATTTTTCTTATATCTCCTATTTCTTCTAATTTTGTCGTTCATTGTTTCGTTTGTGGCGCTACCCTGTTTCGTTATGTGAGAATTGTTCTTCTACACACTCACTCACACGCGCGTGTACCTTTGTGTACACACAGATGCACACATACGACAACACACTGAGTTATGCAAATATATGTTAATTCATTTAGTGCCTTTAGAGCTAGGTTGCTATTCGTTCTTTTCATGATTGTTACTTTTGTTGAGTTTATTGATGTCTTGTTGTTACAATCGATATGTCTTTTGTTTTGTGTGAATTCACCACTAATTGTTGTGTACAGAATGAG
>KB676036.1:0-19522 GCA_000349165.1 Anopheles christyi | reverse complement strand
TGTGTGTGTGTGTGTGTGTGTGTGTGTGTGTGTGTGTGTGTGTGTGTGTGTGTGTGTGTGTGTGTGTATGTGTGTGTGTCGTTGCAAAACATTTTGAATTCGGTGCACGTGCGATGCGTGCGAAATATCGTCAAGCGATGGCACACTAACTGCAATCCACCTAGAGTGCAGTGAAATGGGACGAGAATGGTTGAGGGTTATACAATGGAGTAAACGTGATACACCCATTAGCTAGATTATAGCTCAATTACTGTGGGCTAAATGGGGTGTGGGGTACAGCAAAAAGGTATTGAATGCGGTAAAAATCGTTGTACTGAAAAGGTGAGAAAATAACATGCGATTAAAGCATTAATACGTTTGAAAAAAAAACAATTAATAAGAAAATTTTAAGCGCTTTAAACCCATTTTTTTCAAGAAAAAAATTGAATTATTTGTGTTCTTTTTCAATCCAATAAATATGTGATTTTCGCGAAAAATGAATATGGTCACAAAAGAAAGAAGGACTTTTAGTTGTGCTATCCAATAACAGATGGCGCCACTCAACACATCACCCCTTTGCGGATGAATTTGTTTTCTGTTGATTTTTGCCCGCGGACATTTTGAAATATATTTTCCAAATAACTAAACGTATTGTAATTTATACACTATAAATTTAGCTAAACACTTTCTTTCGTTGCTTTCTCTCAACGTAGGTTTCTGACGACGGAACGGTTTCTGATCGATGTCGCGTTTCTCGTAGTGTTCGTGATTGGCCAAATCATGCACAGCCAGCAGACGGAGATTACGCGCCGGCTCGACTTCATCTGGAAGCTGCAGGCGACGGAAGAGAAGGAAGACATGGAGCATCTGCAGGCGTACAACCGGAAACTGTTGGCCAACATTCTGCCCGTGCACGTTGCCGACCATTTTCTGATGCGCGAGAAAAACATCGAGGTGTGTAGGGAACGGAAACAAAAAGAGTGTCATTCTTTCTCATCATCCCAACATTTTGCCGCATTACCAATTGCAGGAAATCTATCACGAACAGTGCGACACGGTATGCGTAATGTTCGCCTCAATACCCAACTTTTCCGAGTTCTACATCGAGCTCGAGGGCAACAACGAGGGGGTCGAGTGTTTGCGCCTGCTGAACGAAATCATCGTCGACTTTGACGAGCTGCTCGGGCTGGAACGGTTCCGGTATGTGGAAAAAATCAAAACGACCGGCTCGACCTACATGGCCGCTTCCGGGCTGACCGCGAACAGCTGTGACAAGAACGATTTCCAGCACGTGATCGCAATGATGGATTACGCGCTCGAACTGTTCCAGAAGATAACGGACGTCAATGAACATTCCTTCAACAACTTCCGGATGCGTATCGGTAAGTCGTCGAGTCCGTGGAAGGAGAAAAACAAAAACTAATGCTACTCATCTCTTGCTCCAAACGCACCCGACAGGTATTAACATCGGTCCCGTAGTGGCAGGGGTGATTGGCACCCGTAAACCACAGTACGACATCTGGGGCAATGCGGTCAACGTCGCGTCACGGATGGACTCCACCGGCCTGATGGACCACATCCAGGTCACGGAGGACGTCTATCAGATAGTGAAGGACCAGGGCTACAATCTGACCTGCCGTGGCACGGTGAACGTAAAGGGCAAGGGTACGATGATCACCTACCTAATGCCGGGTCTGGTAAAGGATCCACCCAACTAGGAGTAAAGTTGTAAAGCTGAAAGAAACTCAAAGTACGATCTGTTTAAGTTTGTTCGTATTCTATCCTCGAGCACTTCTCGGCACCGCTTTGAAAGCATTTGAACAGCACATATCAACACACAAACTTCTGTTTCGAAGGAGCAATGCAACCACTGGTACACTTATCTGGTAGTAAATGTTCCTTACTCTGCTGAACATAGAATTTTCTTGTGTTTTGCAATGTGTACGATAATGGAAAATATTGGAAATAGTTTAGCAGTGCAATCGAAGTTGAAATGGAATGGTTTAGTGTCGAATTTTGCTGCACTTTTTCATCACCATCATCATCATCATCCGCAGGCCGTCGAATGTGACATCGAACTTTGACCAACAAACCAAGATGAGGTGTGTTTGTGTGTGTGTGTGTGTGTGCGAAATGGCAATCTTTCCCTAAAATCAACCCGATATTGTTCCAACTTCATATCAACTTCATTCCTTTACCGATGATAAATGTCTACTAAACCGAACTGGCTGCCGAAAAACATCCTACAGAAAAGTATTAAAATGTATCGAAGCACACAACAAAACAAAGAAAACTCAATACCATATACCTAGAAGGAAAGTGAATCAATCGTATCTCGTTATCAGTATTATACAGTTGTACTAGTAGAACATTTACTTTAAGCAGATGGGTGGCACTGGCAGATTCTTTTGCTGTTCATATTTACGGTGAGGTGAGATAATGTTGAGTGAACGAAAGTCCTTTTAAATCATTTTTTTTATGGTCTTTAAAGTATGTATAAATGTGCAATGGAAAGTGGAACCGATTGAATAGACATCTTAGAGTAGTCAATTAAGCACACTATCACTATCTTCTTGACCAAATCTGCAGTGTAGCGGAAAAGTGAAAAAGGGGAACGGCCCTGCTAGCCAGATGAAACCGATCCGTAAAGATGGAAGGATATATATTTTTGGAAGAATGTTTAATACAACTCATCCTATCCAGCGTTTAGTTGATCGTTTCTCCACGTTCTCCACGAAAAATGACACTTTTTCCCCACAAAAGACCAAACAAACCCTCAACTCTGATCTCTCTTTCTCTCTCGCTTCTTCTGCTTTCCGTCGTAGAAAAAATAGCAAATGTATATGTCTGTATGTGTGTATGTATTTTCTCTGAATCTTAACAGTGCATCAATGTCATACGACCAAGGAAAGTTATTAGAAATACAAAAAGCTAGCAGAACAAAAAAGAAAGGGTGTGGTAAAACCGATTGCCTATCTAAAAACAAAACCGATCGCTTTACACTGCGCCTAAATGTTTGTAAAGTAGAACTATTCTCAAGCGTAACCAAACGCGTATGGCAGCGACATCCCCTACTGCGTTACACTACTTGGGTCACCAACATGCGCGCCACATACTCACCGATGCAACCGGTATAGTGAGAACCATTATCAAATATACTTATAACATATGTGGGCTAGTAGAGTAAGGACGGGGTAGGGGAAAGACATACATGTAAGGTAGGGGGAAGCTGAAGGGAACTATATAAGCAGGAACAAACTATACAAAATGAAACGAAAAGGAAACCTTGTATTACTGTTTAGGGAGTTAAGGGAAACCAAAGATGTTAAACAATCTCTGAATGGAATTTAATTCGATGATAGACAACCACAAACACACTTACACACGAAAGGTAAACATAAACTAATGCTTTGTTGGAAACTAAGCGAATCGAAATAAAACAAACAAAAAAATACACGTTAAAAGATCTAAGCGAAACAAGGAAGAAATGATTTTGAAGACTCCTGAGAAAGAAATGGTTCAATGTTGAAAAAGAAAAGACTGAGAAAAAGGTAAACCACCATGTTTGATGAAAAGTCGTTTCGGAAAGAAATCCATCCACGTCAGAATTCGTAACAGTAGGCGCTGCCTATCCGTTCAATTACACACTTTTCCCTACGTTGAGCAACTTACGCTTGTAAACAACAGTGATGCGCAAACGCACCACCATTCCGACGAATTTGACATCCCAAGTAACCGAAGTGCGCGTGCGCTCTCACAAACTAAAATGCCGGGAGATGCAGATTCTAATTTTAGTGCACTTCGTACTTACAAAACACAACGTTCATTCTACTCCGACGTTCCCAATCGGTAGGTTCTGCGGGTAGTAAACGGGTTTTCTTCCTAACAATTTCCTCCCCTCCATTGCAGCTCCGAACGAAAAAAAAAGGTGCGCATAAGGGCTAGCAGGATGACCTCGATCGATAATGATCCCCTGTTTACGTCGTTGTGCAACGAGAAAACGCTCCAGTCACAGAAGCAAGGATTCTTTAACGAGTTTTACCAATCGGTGGCGGAAAATTTTACCGGAACAAGTGCGCGCTGGCTGCAGGAAGTGTACCAGAAGGTGCCGAGCGACCGGGAGCGATTGCGCTTGATCTACGATGATCCGGTCGTCGCGTACGAGGTGCAGGGTACGCTCGAGCATGTGGAGCCCGTGTTCCGTGGGAAGGATGCAAAGTTTTCCTGGCAGCGACGTGAGCAGGCGCTCAAACTGCTGGGCGAGAATAAGCTGCAGCAGGCGCTGATAATGGCCTGCCAGGCGGTGATGCGTGCACCCGGCCAGGGTGTGGATCGGTACATTGACAAGGGGCTAACGTTGGCACTGGCTCTGTGGACGCGGGCAGAGGTGTTTATTCGGCAGCTGGACGGCAAGCGGGCACTGCAAGATCTGCAACTGGCGGCCAAATGTGGTCTGCCGGTGAAACAGAACGCCGACTACTATGCTCGCGTTGCCAAGTGTTACGCACGTGAGTAGTGACAGTGTGTATGTGTGTTAGTGATGTGTTTGTGTTTGTTACCTTAGCCACCAGCTGTCACTGTGAAATACTGTGTCAAATTGTTTACTTCTTCCTCTCTCACAAGTTACCGGTGAAAATGGACGTGCGGAGGTTGCAGCGAAACTGTTCCATCAGCTGTCCGGTCATAACGATTACGCCCTCAGCCGTCTGAAGGAAGATTTGGAGGATTTGCGTGTGCTGAAGCAGGAAACACCGTCGGTGGAGGTGGAACGTTCCCTTCCCAAGCTGGCCGGAGAAGGAGAAAGCAACGAAATACTAGGAGCTTCCACAAAAATCAAGCTTGCCGGTAGTAAGGAAGATGCACGCGGCCGATACGTCGTCGCTGCAGCCGATCTCGGTCCGGGCGACGTAATACTTACCGAGCCGGCCTATGCAGCCTGCCTTCATGCGAAATACTTTGGGACGCATTGCAGTGCCTGCTTCGCGAGGTAACAACAACTTTGCTTTGATTTGCTTTGAACCCCACAACAACACCTTATACATACCTTCTTCCCCCTACACGCACAGGTTGGTAGCTCCAGTCGCGTGTCCAGACTGTTGCGGTGTTGCCTTCTGCTCGGTGGCCTGCCGGGATAAGGCATGTGCCACGTACCATCGATTCGAGTGCCAGTACCTCGACCTGATGATCGGTTCCGGCATGTCCATTCTTTGCCACGTTGCGTTGCGCATCGTCACGCAAGCCGGCACACCGGAGAAAGTGCTCGAGGAGGGCACAATGCTGCGAGACACATTTTGCGCCCACATGGAACATCGCGACCCGGAGGATCACTTCAAGCGCACGCTCATGACGGCATTTCTATTGCGCTGCCTGCAGAAGGCGGAATTTTTCGGTCGCCGTACAACGGAAGCACCGGAACCGACCGAACAGGAGCTGCAGGTCGGTGCTGTACTACTGTCCGCACTGCAATCGCTCCAGTTCAATGCGCACGAGGTGTACGAGACGCGCATTTCCGGTGAGCATCGGTTCGACACGGCCAAGGTGCAGTACATTGGCGTTGGCATTTATCGTGGCGCGTCGATGTTCAACCACGAATGCTATCCGGGTGTCACGCGCACCTTCCTTGGCACCTCCATGATACTGCATACTAGTCGACCGATACCGGCCGGTGCAGTCGTGCCGGAAAACTATGGTCCACACTTTATGCGTCAACCGAAAGCGGTTAGGCAGCGAAATTTACGTTCCCGCTACTGGTTCAAGTGTGACTGTCGGGCGTGCGTTGAGGATTGGCCACAGATGGACAAGCTGCCGAACAAGCCACGCTTGCGCTGTCCGAACGGTGGCTGTGGGAATGCACTCTCCTATCCAACCAAACCATCGCAGCGGAACGTTAAGTGTAACAAGTGCAAGCAGCAGGTCAACCTGGAAGCGAATGTGAAGATGCTCGAGGCGAGCGATCAACTGTGTACTACCGGAGCGGAAATGATGGCGGTAAGTCGAAAATAAGGAAGGTGAAGGATGTGGTTTAAAAAAAATCAAAAAGAGAACCATCCTTCGTTCGGAGAAGTTCAAAATTATCTTCAAGTGTGATAACACACCCGTGTCATTCTGCTATCTGTAATCTAATACGGCCAAATTTATGTGTGTTCCCCCACCCAAAATCAAACCGCGCTACTTGCAAAGCACGTGGTTTTCTCGTTCCTATCCTATTTTCCCTCTGTAATGAGCATTCGATGCGTTTCGGTGTATACGTGTTCTGTGTTGTTTGTGCTGCCTGTGTACCGTTGAGTTAATGTGCTTCCGTCTTTTATCTGTTTATCTACAGTCGCATCCCCTGGAGGTATGTTTCTAAGGTGTTCATTACAATGCCAAGGCGTATACTTTTTCGCCGTATTCTTTAGCCGTTCACAGATGGATGACAGTTACACACACAAACCAAAAACAGGGAAACCGTGCTGGTTTCGGAGGGGTTGACTGCATACAAACTTCCTACTAATGCCTTGCTCTGTGTACTTCCCTACAGGACGAACGTGTCGACGAAGCGATTGAACTGCTGAAGAAGGGTATCACACTGTTTGCTCAAGCCGCTCATCCACCCCACAAACCGACGCTTGTTGCTGAGGAATCGCTTAGATCCTGCTTTGCCGACAAGGGCAATGCTAATCGCTACTAAAATGCCTCCACCAGCGGGAGGGGGAAAACATACGGAATAATTACCAAAAGACACACCACAACTGGTAACAAACGGTCTCTATTTGAAAAAGTAAAACTCTCCTACAACTGTAGCACTAGCGGATGATTTCGTAAATCGTTAGAATATAAGGCTAATAACACCACTTGAAGCACTTCACTCATAAAACTGCCTTGCATTATCACTCACACGATCGTCAAATCGAATGCATTATCAGTCGACGCACCAAATCGGAAGCGATAGTCACTATCGCCAACTAGGATTGAGAAACAGCCGGCGCATCATCATCGATCGCCGGACCCTTCGCATCGTCGATCAGCCCGCTTCCCGGTGGCTTTTCGATCGGGGTGCATTCCTCCATCGTTCGACCTCGGAGGGAAATGTGGATTGCGCTACAAATTAAAACAAAACAACAACACATACAGGTAAGAAACTCGTAGCTCGTACAATGTATCCCAACCATCGCCCTGTGGAGAAACGGTTTACTTACAGTGCAATGAAGAAGACAACCATCTGCGTGCCCATGGTGAGCAGGAAGATGGCCTGCGGGTACGTGTTGATCGAGGCGTTGTACACTTGGGTGTAGAGCACACCGCTAAACAGTGGCACCGCATTATCAAACACGGAAAGGAACGAAAATATGATACCACGCTCGTTCGTCGGCACCATTTTGGAAATCATTGAGCGAAGCACAGGCGCCACCACCGGACCAACACTCGAGATGCTTGCCCCGATGTACAGCACCCAACCGACCTGGGCAAAGATGTAAACGAAGCGGGCACTAGCGTGCGCTAGCGCACCAATCATAATGATAAGCGTGTCCTTCAGTCCAAGCACCTACGTAAACAATGGCACACCTAGAAACATCATCACGACGTACGCAGCCGATTGGTACGTCTTGAAGTAGCTGTACAGATCCGTATCCCAGTTGAAGCGTAGCTGCGTGTACAGGTACATCTTTGGCTTTTCGTCGCGCTGGAACGTGTAGAACGACATGGCCACCATCAGCAGGTACAGATAGGTTCGCCGGTGCATCGTACGCTTACGGACGAACGTTCGAACCGATCGAACGACGTGCTGCCGATCGAAAAAGTCCAACGGCATACGGTACCATGGTAGCTCGCGTATCGAGCACTGGCGTTCGGTGGTGCGTGATTTAAGGCGCAGCATCGAGTAGACTATCGAGCAGGCCAGCAGGGACGCGTTGATGATGAACATGATCGTGTACGATTTTCCCGTGTGGTTGAAGATCACATTCCCAAGCGCGACACCGATCGGCATGGTACTGAGGTAGGTGGCGTCCAATATCGTGATACGCAGCGTACGTTCCTCCACCGTCGTGATGTCGGAGATGTACGCAAAGCAGGAGGCAAAGATAGCAATATCGGCCCCGGTCAGAACGCTCGGAATCGTTGCCGTGTAGATGATGTATTCCACCGGCCACGAAGGCATGCGCGTGTTCACTACGATCATGACCGAGTAGACAAACTTGCCCATCAGTCCCAGGATTAGTGGCAACTTGCGTCCACGTCTGTCCGACCAGGCACCGAGAAACAGGGCCAGTATGATGGGTACCACATACATAGCAATATTGTTCCACTGATGAAAGGTGGAAGTCGTCACCTGGACCTGCTTTTTGATGTCCTGGTACTGCTCGAGGTTGAGGCAAATCTCGTGCGAATAGCCATGATCGACAGTGCACGCTTTGTAGAGGAAAAAGGCTTGCTCCACGACCGACGTCAGCATAAACGCCATCATGTACATGAACATCGATGGTTCGACGGATATTTTCTCGTACCATCGTTCCTCCCGTCCATTGGCCGTAGTCGAGGCTCCAGCTACATTACTGTTGCTTCCATTGGGATCTTCCTGCGTCCCGTTTTGGCTCTGCTCATCTGGCTCACTCGGCTAAAACGGTTAAAAACAAGCAACTTTACAAAGGGTCGAGTGTACAATGCGAGCGATGTAATCGCTAAATGGGCGCAATTAATTATTTTTTCCGCTTACCTTCGCAGTTTCAATTGACATGGCCGTGTTGGTAACGTTCTAACGGCGTCATGCGAAACGCTCCCAATGTCCGACCAGATCGACAATTCGCTGACGACTGCTGTTCACTCTACTCCACCCGAACATACCTCGAGGGGTCACAGAGGCAGAGGGATCGTAGACATCTGATGCTGATTATATTACACGCGAAGGCTTTATCAAGGGAGGGAAAAGGGAATCTACTATCAGGCTGAACTGACTTCTCGTTCTATCGTCATCTGCCTACACCGGGCCAGCCCTCGCACGGGAGAGTAGCTGCAGCGCCCAGATAATGCTATCTCGCATGTGATGCTGCGTAATGCTGGATGGAAGACGTTGGGTGAAGATTCACAACCTCCAATTGAAGCTGTTAAGAGCACACCGTGCGAGTGTGGTGGCGTTCATTCAATTTCGCACTATGTTTACGAATATTGATTGGTGTGTGGAAGATGCTTGATATTTGATAGGCTGCTGCACAGTGTCGCAGTGGAGAGATTGATTAGCTGATACAGGAGGGGCTGAAAGGGAAATTGAAATGATAATAGCTTTTTTTAACATTGTGAAATCATTGTTTACGACATGTCGAGAGGAATGCTCATAATTGCTGTTTGTTTTAATGCCTTCAAAGGTATAGACTGTGGACGACTTTACATAGCCGTTGCCGGTGCTGCTAATAGTTTCTAATTAGCAACCAAAAACAACGCAATTTCGATGGCTTCTTGTCATCAGCTAATTAAATCAAAAAGCTGATACGATACTTTTTGTAAAAATTTCCTACCGAAAACTTCATCTACAAATCATTTGAATTTGGATATGAATTTGAATTTATTCTCAAATAATTCCAATTCTCTCACCAACAGAATATTTGAAAGCTAGTTCTGCACCCCAAAGGTTTGACCACACTGTCTTATCGCTTTTGTATTTATATTCCAGCTTTGCCACCCCTAACCATTTACCCGCGTGAAAAACACGTGCTCTAGCTGCTGTCAAAGTGGTTTTTGTTGTTTTGTTTTGATTCGGAACATCTTGTCAAAATGGATCGAACGTCCTTTGCCTTGATTATTTCGCCTTTGCCGATAAGCAAATAGCAGATAATAAGAGCGCTCCTCTTGTTTGACCACTTGTGATCAGTCATTTCAATTGTACGCTAAAATCTGCCGCCAATGATTGCACTGTGTAATTACTTGCACAAACAGTAGACACGCTTTTATCTTGAGCATTTCTCGAGTGCAATTCAAGCGTGTCAATTAATAAAGGCTTCAATCATCAAGATTTACTTACATTGATGCTGCACGACGACCGTTGGTTTGTTTACAGTAGTAATAATGTCGTGTACAATGCCGTGTAAAGATAACGGTTTTGAGGAAAGCGCCAAGAAGAGCGTGTTAATTCCTCCGTCAGCTCTTATCCTTGAAGCTTCTTCTACGACAACGCAATCCTATGCAACCGAATGCAATTCACTCTTTTTCACTTGTGTACATGTTTGATCTCAACTACCATTCACTATTATTTAGTACGTTAATCGAATCTAATTTTACAGCAATATGTTCGATTTTGTTTCACGAGGCTGCTTGGAAGTCCTTGTGTGTGGCAAGAGACGGTGTACGGACAGCAGCAAGGCGGGAAAGTTGTTTGGTTTCATAACTGCTTGCTTGCATCGTAACAGCTTTCAGGGATGAGCAACCTTTTTTTACCATAGACGCGCATTACGTTATCGGATTTGGAGCATTGGTGCTTTAAAATAATCATCATTTGATAAATAGTATTGTTTTGGGAATTAATATGTGTGTTTGTATTGAAAAGACACAGCTTAAAAATTTACTTAAAACTAAACTTATTTTAAGCATCGTAGAGGAATGAACTTTGTGCGAATGACATCAACGTCATTTCACGCGAGCTCAAGTATACAACTCAACGCGAGTATACAACTCAATGCGCACAATTGCACACAATCAGATACTTGAAAACTTTCAAATGAGGTTGAAATATTTCAATTTTGTTATTTAAATGTTTTGGCATCAACCGAATGAGTCGTTTGAAGTCACAAAAAAGGTATTTGGGTGCAACAATATAACATTGGGAAAGGTTTTTCATTCAGGGTACGACTCTTTCGTTTGAATAACATGCAACTGTACAGTTATTTGTTGGATGGGTCAACCACAAAACAACCACAAACAAAAAAATACAGTTTTCGTCATAAAAAACTCTATTCTTTTTTCCATCATTAATCAACCACCTGATGAAACATAACTGTTCCTTGGTGGACGCATCCCACTGTGTACTGTGTGCACTGTGGAGCACTGTATTGGTTGCCCCTTTTTACACCAAAAGCCATTTTTGCCCTTGACCAACATAACAAAGCCATAATACACACCCTTGATCGGATCCAAGCCTTCTCCCGCCACAGGTGCTGTCGAAACATCATTTGTCATGTAACTGGCACACGGAAGAAGATTCATCCCGTTCCCATTAGCGATTCTGGTCTGGGAATGGTTTGAGAAGCGCCAGTGAACCAAACAAAAAGGCACCCATCCACCAAACCATGCCTATATTTGAGCACTTCAACCCGCTGCTCCGGCATAGTGTGTTCTGCCACGATGCGCGTTCCATCTTCAGCATAAACCAGTGCATAATGAGCACCCAGTTCGTCCCACCGGCAAAAAAAAAACGATGATGCTGCAGGTGGATAATCACCATCCTCCCAGTTAAATCGCACCCATGCGGCCTTGCGTTTGTGCTGAACTGTGCGCTCCATCCATAATTACCACCCAAACATTACCAGGGCGCACAACGCCACCTCGATCGCTCCAGTGCAGCTCGGACTATTGTACTGCTGCATGGCGCTTTTTTCTGATTACCCAATTTTTGTGCCCACTGCAAGCCACAATGGCCACCGCCCGAAAAAGCACGTTCCCTTGGGTAAACGAAGGGAAAATAGGAAGGGAAGAATAGGCTGGCGAGACGCTCATGTTGCTAGCGAGGTGCCCCCGTTGGCCCTCAAAATCCCGGCCGATTCGAGTGGAATCAAATCGGGAACAGTTACCGCACTCGAAAAATCGCCCCAAAGAAGCTTGCGTTGGCCCGCTCAAGGGAACCAGCCTGGAGACGGCGGAACACTTGTGGGTGGTCTGAGGTGGGAAGGTGAAGAAACGGGAGGGAGTAGAAACGTTTAATTGATCAGTGCTTCACGGTCCGTGCCGATGTACAGGAGCGATGCGTTCGGTTTACCCTAATCCCGGCGAATTTAATCCGCCATTGCTATTTAATGCTCTGGCACAAACGACTTTCAGAAACTTACTGAAACATTAACCCATTTTCCTTCCGGTAGAGCATTTTGGGGGAACATTTTGGGTTCGCATTGCTTTGTTTTTCTATTATGCCTGCACACGGCACAGGACGGTTTCGCAACCATAGTTGGTTATGTGAGCCAGTTGTCGCTGGGTGTGCGGTATTTGGGGAGGAAGCTTTTGGCAAGATGGCTTTATACAGTAATTTCATGCGTTTAGTTTTCGCAGATAGTTTAAACCTTACTTTTCGTGAGTGCGTGGACACTTTAAATGTTCGGATATTTGACCACTTTAATGTTGTGTATTAAATTCAGATTTGAAGCATGAAAAAGGCATTCGTTATGAAAGTATGTTAGAACGGTACTTCAATTCAGCTACAAAGTGTACAATAATTTACTGAAACATATTTTAACACAATGTTTATACTTGTGTAATAAGCCACTATAAGAAAAATAAATCACAAT
Organism: Anopheles christyi; assembly: GCA_000349165.1. Lineage (NCBI taxonomy): Eukaryota > Metazoa > Arthropoda > Insecta > Diptera > Culicidae > Anopheles > Anopheles christyi. Next base: position 7,079 of record KB676036.1, on the reverse strand, counting down.
TTTAATCCAATAGTATTCCATCATCCTTATTCTTATAAGAAATTTCATCTTGAGGATTGTCTTGGCAATTTGGCGCCTTCTACGATTTCGACTAACCGTCTCAATAAATTTTCTCTATTCGACTTCGTTTCCATATTCAAAGCAATGCAATCTTCTTGATACGGCTCGAAGCGAGTAAAAATAAATGGAATAGCCTCCTGGAATGGAAATGGAAACTTCCCAGAAATTATCCACATGCATTTCAATCCCGCCAAATCACAATTTGGCACAATTCTCCGAAGCATGTTTCACCAGTGCCTCCGAATGCGCACATCCAAACCATTCAAAAACTCATTACACTCAATCATGCCCCGTGCATCTTATCACACTTACTCGCATCTTATTCTCACACACCCACGCCGCACATCGAGCATCATCTTAATTTGTCGATCTGGTAAAGATTACATTTATTCCAACCAGGTTTCAAGGAAACAGCATCGGGCCATATGTTCCCCCCGACCCGCCCCGCCCCATTCTAATGTCACGCTAAGATACATCAACACCAAATCTACTACCGTATGGGATGCAGCAACCTAAAATGCCTCCCGGAAGGGGTAGCAGGTGGCCAGCCCAACCGTCGGTGGTGTGGCGCAGCGCACAATGGGGGTCGCAATGTCTTCATTAGTGCGCTTTCGCAAGCCATAATTGTTCGGTAGGCAAATGGCAACCGATTTTCCCTCCATTGACCTGTGCCTCCCCGCTTCTCCATGTCGATGCACTGAGCCATTCAACCCTTACCACCCTCGCGGAAACACTAGAAGACACAGCTTGGTGCACGAGAAGACAGCGAAAGCTTACCATTGCTAACCCAAATCGGGATGACATTGAAATCATTAACTCTCTTTGCCTTCTGTTGTTTTCCCTCCCGTTTTTTTTTTCGTTTTCCGTAAACGACCAGCCCTACAAAGCAACACACCGGCACGGCGAGAGTTCATTAGGCCATCAAGCGGGGTGCGCTTTTCCTGTTCGTCATTATTTCCCAATCGAGCAGAATGAGGCAAAAGGGCAGAAGCAGTAAGTAACAAAAAATGCCACACGAGCAAACTTCAATTCTCTTGGAAAGAAAAGCACAAAAAAAACAACAACAATCTATGGAGAACTGCTATTCCCTAGCCTCGTTTTCGCTACCTTTGACATTGACACTCGCGGCACCAGCGGTGGCATAGTGGGTTAGTTGCAGCTGCATCGCCAACCACATTTGTCCCACGGTGGCGCTCCCATTGTAACACTCGTCCGCTTCCACCCCCCCCCCTCCCCATAACGCGCCTCCTTCCTCAGCTCAGTGTTGGGAGGTTAAGTTCAACGATCATTTGCATCTATTTACATCTACGATCTGTACCTAGCACCAGGAAAAGGTGTGCGAGGCGATATATTGTACACCGGTCATGTTTACATCGGGATCATCCCCAGGGAATGGACCGCTTTTTTGCCACTTTTCGGGGGGAAAGGAACTGGGAAATGGATGAAAGAAAAAAATAAAAGTAACAAAACAGCAAAACTAGTTTGCAAACGAGCGAGGTTGGAATAAATTTGAATAATCTGCAAAGATGCTTCACATGCAGCTTTTTGTGCAGCAGTGCTGAAGCAAGATTGATCGTACAACTTGGCAGCTGGTAAACTATGCACAAACTTTTCCTTTTTTTTTTTTTTGGGGTAATGCTTGTCAAACACCACCAAAATACATCAACATTAAATGTAAAAGAACTCGGACAGTAAGGTGTGTATGATGCAACGAATGTCAAAGTGTCACATTTTCACGGCACCCCTTACCCTTTGGTCGTTCATCGCTGATTGCGTCCCGGTGACATTTTTCCCTAAAAGGTTCCCTCTGAACCTACCCGTTCCGCACAAACAAGAAGAAACAAAACGTCATTCGTCATTATTTTGTCCAACGGTAGAGGCGTGAAACGGGCGACACTTGAAAAAGCATGCAAACCCTGGAACGTGGGAATGTCGTGATTGTCCAAAGCCGACAACGCGGCTGTCAAGCCCCCCGTCCTCCCGATGTGTCACGGGTTAATTTGCATTTTCCTACCCTTGGTTAGTTTACTACTACTCCGTTGGTTCCCCTTTGTCCTTCCCCGAAAATCCCACTCCACACGTAACATTCCACGAAACGGGCGTGTGAGTTAATTTGTTGCTTTTCCCTTTCGTATGACAGATTTGTCTGTTATTTGTGCAACCTTTCTCAGCCTCCCGGGGCCCGCCGGAAAACGGAAGCAGACAATTTGAACACCGACCGAAAGGTGCAAATTTCACGAACTCCCCCCCCCCCTTCTCCTCTCCCCACACCTGTCAATACATTGGCCACCGGCAGCCACCAAAAACAGGAGGGAAGATTACTTTTGATTTCTCTAATCGATTTACCAACTCAATTCCGGCTTTACAAAAAAAAGCTAAACTTCTCTCTACTTGTACTTCCCTTCCCTGTGTGCTGAGCCCCGTGGAGTGAAGCTTAGCGGGCTCATTCGCAAGCTGCGACCTTAGATTTGGCGCGGATTCACAGAAATGGAAAGAAAGTATACGCACAGCACGCGCCAAATCACGCGGATCTTTCGCTGATTCGACACACACACACACACTCACATGCAAGACACCTCCCGTGGGGGGGAGGGTTAGCTACTTCCACCCTTTCCTTTCAACGTGTGCCGCCCAGCCAACCAAAAACAAACCCAACCGATAAGCGAACAAGATCAACTACTTCGGGAAACCACTTATGAGGATCCACTTTTTCACCCCAAACCGGAAAATCTGGACGAAAATGAATTGGGCCACACACTGACGCAGCAAGCAAGCGAATTTTCCATTCCCAGTCCTAGCACAAGCCAAAGTAATCAAAACCAATGACCTACGCCAACTTGTCTTGGAACTTGCCCAACTTGGAAAAACAACACCCACAACACTTGGGCAAAGTTGTGCACTTGTGGGCGATAGGGCGACAATTTATTGCAACAATTAACGAATTAAGTTCTGCTGCCCTTTCCTGCTGTGCGGAGCTCCATTTACCATTTCGCTTTCACCGGCTGGAACGGCTCCGAACCGAACCGTCATGTGGTGGCCGATGAATCAAGGCGCCAACAGGCTGATACAGGTGGTTTCAACGGGACAGCATTAAACCCGTTGCGTTAGTGGGGGCGAGCGCAATCCGCGACAAGTAGTCGTGCATGCCAATTCGCGGTGAAAACCGATTATTGGGATAAGATTTATGGCCGCGATGTGGGAGGAAGCATATAACCAGTGGGTACACACGCGAATGGAGCGAGTAGTGAGTGTGTGATTACAAACAGGACGCAAATAAGGTCGATGGTGTGATGGTGTGAGATGGTTGCAAAAAGGTAAAGTGTACAAAGGAAGGTTGTTTGTTTTGTACTATAAAGCTAAATCCGCACTATACACCAAACATCATCTCCCCCACATCAGCTGTAGCTCCATCGCCCAAGTCCAATGTTTAAACAGGACCCACGCTACCCTCTGGACACAGATCACCAGATGCACTGATCGATGAACAGCTCGATAGTGTGCCATTTAACAAGCTGTGACACGCTTCCTCAGTTCCGCACGGTAGCGGATAGTCCCCGTTTTGTACCATTGCTTGCTGCTGACACTCACCGGGTGCAGCTACAAGAGCACACTATAATTTCACTACCACCGCACTAGCACCGATCGTCGCGTTCCAATCGACTGACATTTAAGTCATTCCAAACCCATCGGAATGGCTACCTTCAACGAAGAACACCCATTAGAAAGCCACATTGAACGAAGGGGAAAAAACGGGCAGCACGATAGCTGACACCACTGTCAGTTCTATCGGGTAGAATCAGTTGATACCAAAACAGCTCAATTGGCATGTGTACTCCGGCGGTTCGAGGGTGTGAAAATGCTCGAAATGCTCAACGACCGTCGTAAGGATTTACGATCGCAACCGTTCGCGAGTCCCAATTTTGCTTGACTTTTACGAGTCGGTGAAATTACCGTTTCCCTCTACCCACCTCAGTCCCAGTTTTCGATGGCCTAACTTCAACTTGAGCTGGTAACTTCCACCAACCAGTAAAGGATGCTCCTCGGGGAGAGATTCGCCTTCCGATGCCGGTAATATAGTAAGTGGCACTTACTGGCTTACTGCACGAAACACCCGGCCCCCATCGAAAGTGGACGCTACGGGCAGTGTAGTGTTTTTGTTTGCGGTGGCTTACTGCTAGATAAACGAGGCGTCATCAAGACAGCGTCCCGACACGTGGTACGTGCGAAAGAAAAACGAGCTAGCTCACAAGCTTGATTTTATCACAACAGCCAGTGAATCTTCGTGCCCTTCAGGCCTCTCCAGAAAGGGGAAGCGTCAGGTGGCCACCCCGATTCACCCCGAGCGGGTGACGCGGTGATGGTTTTAGCGCTTGAGCATCGAACCGCTCATTAGCGTCCAACCCTTTCCTAGAGGTTTCACTTTCTACGGCTGCTCGTTGCTCGGGCGCAGCAACAAAACCCTTTCACAGACACACTCGGTGTACTCGGTGCATTATACTCTCGGTGCCAGTAAATCATTCAATCGCTGACCTCTGACCTTGATTGGGAAGTGGAAAGGGTACAATCACACAACCATCGTCATCATCATCATTATCAGCAACCTGTGATAGATTTCGCCGCCCGTTTTGTGAGGACGATAATTTACAGATTTTATGATTTCTATCGCATTGCACTTCAAAACTCCGTTGCAGCACTGAGCGAGTTGGTTTATACATTTTACTTCCACACTGCCAAGTATGCTTCTTGCATTGGAAGTGTTTTTTTTTTAAATAAGAAGAACTAAGCTCTCTTGCGGCGTAACCTGAATTCAACCAGCAGATCGGTTGCCTCCTTTCCCCACAGGCAAGATGGGATCGATACGTCCAATTTCTCATCATGATACAGCAAGAAGCTCCGTCCGTTGCTGCTTGTTGGTTGGGTTTGTGTTTTAACTTCAACCGTCGAGAGTATGATTGTTTGGATGAGTCAATGGTTTCGATTGTGGATTGAATGGTTTTCTTGAATTAAAAGAGTTAAATTGGCCTCAAAAGGAAGTACCCTCTGTGTGAAAGATGCTAGTCTCCAGAGTGAATTTCAATTCAAGAATATCTACTGACAGCTCAACTTCTTCATGACCATTCTCAACTCCCGGGTGGACAGCGCCCATCATATCAGTTAATTATTCAACCAAAATGCCACTGGAATGCAGTTAAGCGATCCAAACGGAAAACCAAATTCCTTAAAACGGCCACCGGAAGATCACCAAAAACGGCTTCCGTGCACTAGGTGAAAAGAATCAGGTCAACACTTTTTGAAGCTATCAGTGAGAGGGTTTCCGTGCTTTGAGCATCGTGCTGATGATGATCGCTGGAACCTAATTAGTTTTTATGTTCATTGATTAGCCACGGAACAGAGTTTTCGGCATCATCGTCACAAAGCGGAAGCTAAAGGGTAGATGTTTCCACTGACGCCCCACACATCATCGAGCATGATACAGTGTGACTAAAGCAGCTAAAGGTAGCTAATAGTTACACGCAAGGAGTTTCTGTTTATGGGTTCCCGCTGTGCCGGTGGCGGACAGACTAGCACACCCTAAAGTCTTACAGAACCAATCCCAAATTCCACGTTACATCATCATTAAGGGTTCTCTCTTGTCTATCGAGTGTGTTTCTTACAGGCTTTGGCGTTTGTTTTCTGGTTTCTTTGGAAGAAGAATTTGACAACTGAGATTTTTCGACACGTTTGGTAAAGACTTTCCACAGTCAAAGCGTCCCGATTGCTCCAGAACTCGTGCTCCCGTACGAACGCACCTTTTTAAGGGTAGAAGGGCGAAACAGCAGCATACAAGGGGCGCATGTGGTGCACCATAAGATGCGTACTATGGAACGTTTTCCGGATCTTCCTTCGCGTTAGGTACACACACATACCTTGCCTTCTTGAATAGTGCGTCCACGGTCTCCTGCCGTGAGGCGAGAATTAATGGAGATTCGGTAATTGGATAACTCACTTCTTGTGGCCGAAGCGATGAAAAATCCGCTAATGCGCACCTTACCCACACACACACACTGTGAGGGCTCCACTCCGTTCTGGACGCTGGGCTCTGGGGTACCGGGTGACCTTAATTCTCACCTCGCCGAAACTAATGGGGCCGTACGGATTGGATTGTGCAACATGCGTCCCATTTACCGTAAGGCACACATTCCGAGCCCATCGCTGCACGGAAATGGTACGTTTGTTCGAACGCCGGTCCAAGCCGGTCCGTTCTGCACGGTCGTTAGATGGAAGGGAATCTCGTTCCTTTCTCGGTGCGAAGTGCGATGCAAACGAGACTGTTTGAGCTGGGGTGACTTGAGCAGCAAACCATCAGTAAGCGACGAACCCTTCTAGCGTACCTGCTGAGGATAGCGTACTTTAAAAGGAAATACATGTACGATCGGTAAAAGGGTTTAATGATCAAGTTAGTTAAATCGTGCTCTTGTTCACTGTCGGGTGAGAAATATGTTAAAACTAGTTCTTCGTGAAAAATCATTAAAATACTATTCTGTTAAAGCAAATTAAAATCAATCCAACATCAAATATGCTACAATAGTCGCTCTGTCATCATTATACAAAACGTTCACGGTACGGATGTGTAACATGTTTACCATCGACGTGTTCGAAGCGTTCCATCACCAGTGGCACCGCTTGTTCACTTTCATTCTCAAACAAAAGTCCATCTTGCCGATGGACACACAACGAAACGTAAAAACCAAATTCGTCACCCTCGCTCGAGGAATTTAAATCGACCAAGTCGTTGTGCCGACTTTATTTTTGTTTTGTTTGATGCCCCCTCTGCTTGCGTGGGAAAACGGAAAACTTTCTACAGCAAACTTTTCATCAAAAATTTCCATCCCCGTCTCCGGCAAGGTATATGATGAATTTGAGAACTTTGCGTTGTCGTTGTCGAATGGTTAACGATCTTGTTTTTTTTTTTTGGTCAGCACTTCAAACGATGTCTTCTGTGTTTGTTTCCGCTGTTGTCTACCGTCGTGTCTACAGCA
>KB676025.1:0-19544 GCA_000349165.1 Anopheles christyi | reverse complement strand
ACATAGCTGACGGTGCGGGCTGACCGTGGCACCACAGGTGTAAAGTAATTTACCTTCACGCCAGCACTACCACAGTCAGCAGCTTCGTGCTGCAAAATACACGCAGCGATTTGACCATGACCGGACGGAGCTTTCAGCTATATGGGCAGGATAGACAATGTAAGGGTTTGTCGTGTTTTTTTTGTTTCGCATTGCTTCGATCGCAGTTTCTACACATAATTATCTATACTCACCGACGATCACGGGGGGTTTCGTACTTCCGCACCGTCCGGAAGACATCACACATAGGAAAGAGTGCCAACCCGCCTCTCAGTCAGTCAATCGGTCAATGGCGAGTCAGTGAAAGTAAAGTGGTACATACATACATATATACATGGTGCATGGATAGCTGAATGGTTCGAGCATGTGTATGTACTGTTAGCTTAATTGCCACATATTTTTTAGGAAGGAGCCATCTAATATTGAATATTTGAAACAAATACTAGAAACAAGTTCGCTGCACTTAGTAATACAATATTTTCCATAGTTCCATGTTTTCTGAAAGATTCATGAATCTCAAAATTCATTGATATACAACGATTTATGAATCTTCAAATATTTATTTACAACTTTTGTTTTTTACTTTGAGAGTAATTTAGAATCTTTGCAAATTCATGAATCATTGGAGATTTATGAAGCTTTGGGTATTCATGAATCTTTCAAGATTCGTTGGTGTTAACTTAGTTCAAGTGCAAAGTGAACAAATCGAGCCACATGCGTCACTCATAGTGCACAATCTCTGTGGAATCTGTTACGATTTTCTATATGCACTACACTTCAACCATACCTCTGCAGCTACGCGACGCATTAGACATTTCACACGGCTGGATATTAAACTCCTGGAGGACGATGCACGACGTCCACAGCCGCCCATGCAATAACCTCTAAACATGGACAGCAGCATAGGAAGACACAGGAAAGGGAAAGTGAGGTCAAATGAAAGCTTACACACGATGTCACCAGTAAATATCAATCACCGGCAAACCGCATCGTGGACATGGCGTCAAGCTGGCCCAACGCCAAAGCCATATGATGATGCCGTACGATATGCATCGTCCATACAGAGTCGCGACATTGCCAGCAACAAAGGTGTTGGAGGGGGGGCATAACCCTCCGGTATGCAGGAGATGTAATCATGCTACTGTGTGAGCATTGTCGGATTTATGGCATTTGCCTTGTTCCTTACCTTTGCAGCAAGGTTAACATTAGTTTATTTTTGAGCGTGCACAATGTCATGTTCCGTGACTGATGGAACCGTACCTCAATGTCAGTGCCTCGATTGAGTGTAGTAATATTTGCTCTTTTCCGTTAATAAACTCAGCCTCAATAGTGAAAAGGATATTGATTGGTCAGTTAGTTTGTTTCAGTACGATTGTGGGGAGTCTCTGGAATAATCATGAACTTTCCAGTCATTTCTTCGTATCCCATATCCAATTGTATTTTTTGCATTCCCAGACATTTCGTTTTTTGCCTTATTGTTATTAATAATTCTGGGGCTTTGTTGTTTCGTGCCATGGGAAGCACAAAGCTTCTTTTTTTTATTACAAAAAGTTCCATTATTTTTTTAAACATCTGAAATGTTGTTTTTTACTTCATCATATGCTACATACATCTTTTATCGATATCGATCACGTGTACATCGGTTCCTCGCGCTAATAAGACTGCCGTACACCACAGTTTTCCAAATGCTCTAGGTTATTGGAGCAGCATACTATATGTAATGGAATTTTCACTTGTCCACATATGCTTTCCGCACTGTATGGGGAGGGGGTGGGGAGGGGGTATGTTGAATGACGGCCATTCGACAGAGGACGTCGGAAAGATGTGTCGGTAAAATTGTCTGCAAGTCCCACTCGAGCAAATAAATCCGCGCCTGGTAGGTTGAATGAATTATTGATAACGATACAACAGAGGAAGGGAGAATGTTCGGTAAATGATTGAATAAGTAATCAAAGGAAAACATCTAGCGTGTCTCTCCGAATGAAGTATAGCCGGTTGCGTTACAGCCGAACAAGGACTTATTATTTGTACCGAAGTTCAAATACACACATGCACCACACGTGTATGAATGTCGGGCGTTACGGGCACTTTGTGTCATTAAACGATCAGGCTTTAAGTATTTGGTCATGTTTGAGTAAATTGGTGACCATGAGGAAAGGGTTCTGAGCAATGAAGGAATCAATAATGTATAACTTCTATACGTCGCCATGCGTTTTACGGTAATGTTTTGCCGTACAACATGCTCGTTATCAGAAGCATAATTCAACAAACAGAATAATTAAAGGCTCTCCGTGTATCATTCAACCGTTGATGTTTGTAACCATCGGGAAATAAATATGCAGGCATTAGGGCTATGAATGCGATAATTGTACAACTCAAGTCACTAGCGTTTATAAAACCCTTCATCGAGTCGGATAAAATATGTCACTTATGAATGCTTTTCTTTAATGGTGGGTTTTTTTTTTTCAATATTAGTGTATTCATAATGCTATACAAGGGTTTGCTTACAATTGCTTGCAAGACTAAACCTAACCAAATAATGTACAAAAATGCAACAAGCAGCGTGTGTGAGAACAGATAGCCAGAAAAAAAAACAAATTATGGTTAGTAAGAAACGAACAAAAAATCAGTTTGGTCGCATTTGAGTTCCACTCTCCTTGGAAATCTTTAGTGGAAGGCGAAAGATTTATACGGCAATTGAAAAGAGATCAGAGTTTACAGTTAAAATGAATAACATTGTTGTGCTGCGTGCTGAGTTGAGTAAAATTGTACCCACATCGGCATAGTAGGACAAGCGCCTCTTTTGCTCTCCATTCAGCATTGATTCATTGACATCGAACGCAACGCTAGGTTAGATCCATCTGACACTTAAAGTTGAATAACAAGTGGTACGTGCTTGAAATTGTTATAATGCCCGTTCCTCGCTGGCCACTGACCGGCGAAGAGTGTGACAATGCAACGGTTTGTTGTTTTCCAGCCCACTTGCTTCAATCGTCAACTCTTGAATTATGATTATCGAATACGAACGATTTTGTAAACAGTTCTAACTGTAGTTTGAACTAACCAACGCGCACGTTCACAGCGCCGTTAAAGTATAGTTGAGGAAAAAGATTGAATTGAACTTTTGACCAAATGAATTAACCTATTAGCATACATTAAGAATTCCAGTCCAGCCATAACTGTCACACTCCTCCCTTAGAAGTACGTTTTAAAACACTGTTGCTTGCTTTGAGAAAGAAGGAATAAAAGGTAGGAACACGGTAGGAATGAATCCTTCTAGGAGATTCACTGGTGCAGTTGTCTATTTACTTATTGGTCTCAATATCGCTGAAGTTTAATTTTTTTTTTCTAATTATCTAACATTGTCGTTTTGTTTCTCTCTTTATTTGCAGTGAATCGGAACGATACAAAAAAGTTCTTTGGGAAGATGTTCGTGTTGGCGACCTGGTACATTTGTCCAACAATGAATGTGTTCCGGCCGATATACTGTTGCTCAAATCAAGCGATCCGCACGGTGTGTGCTACATCGATACCTGCGATCTGGACGGAGAAACCAATCTGAAAAGACGCCAGGTAGGTAGAACCTTGTTGAAGTTCATACTCCCGCTTCGTTGTTGAAGTTGATAAATGACAAATGTTTCTGAACAATTGCCCTGCTTTCTTGAAGGTGATACGAGGATTTGTCGAAAAGCAACACAGCTTCGCACCGAATAAGTTCACCAGCCGAATCGAGGTCGATGCACCGTCAACGAAAATCTACCGCTTCCACGGTGCTGTGATACATCCTTCCGGGGAACGAGTTCCGGTTTCGACGGAAAGTTTGCTGCTTCGAGAAAGCCGCCTGAAGGTACGGACAATCAAATAAACGGTGTTGAATGTTAATGATACATAGGAATGATACGATTGATTGGATTTTTCACCATCTAGAACACGGATTATGCCGAAGGAATCGTTGTGTACGCTGGACACGAGACGAAGGCAATGCTCAACAACAGTGGACCCAGGTATAAGCGATCCCGGATCGAGCAACAGATGAACATCGATGTTATATGGTAGGTTTACTATTTAGTGAAAGTAAAACAAATGTAATCGAATGCACTAATACTGTCCTCCTTGTATTGTTTAATAGGTGCGTCATTATACTGATTGTGCTTTGCATTATCGGTGCCGTCGGTTGTAAGCTGTGGCTCTCTTTCTACGCTACCGATTCAAGCGGCGACGGTGCTTCCAGTGGTACTAACAACGATACATTCCGCATACCTTTCCTACCGTTCGAGATAAGTCCGGACTACGAGGGTTTGCTAGCATTTTGGACGTTCGTCATAATATTGCAAATTATGATACCACTTTCCCTGTACGTCACAATTGAGCTGTGCAAACTGATGCAGGTGTACCACATACACAACAACATTGAACTGTACGATCCGGATTCGAACAAACGAACCGAATGTCGCGCGATGAACATCACTGAGGAGCTTGGTCAGATACAGTACGTGTTCTCGGATAAAACGGGCACATTGACGGAAAATCGTATGATATTCCGACGGTGTACGATCGTAGGAGTGGATTACAACCATCCGGAGACTGAGGAAGAAAAGGAGCTGAATAAAATTGGTGCACCGGTTCCGATACTGCAACCCAATTTAAGCTTGCTAGAAAACTTCCGCGGAAATTCCCACTCTTCGCTAGAGACTAACCAAGGGATGGTGGGTCAAAACAGCGTTGATGGTCGAAGCGATACCGTCACCAATCAAATACAGGAATTCTTTATGGTGCTGGCAATATGTAACACGGTGGTGGTTAGTGCGACTCCACACCGAGATAACATGAATGCGAGCGGAGTGATCGAGATGAACGACAGCGATACGAGCGTTACGCTTGTGCGTCCTGCTTTGGTTGAGACGGACGGAGGAAGCCTCCCGCTGACGGCGTGCGATCCAACGATCGGTGATCGGTATGCCCGATTGACGGAGTCTCGATCCATAACACCCTCCCCGCCACCTAACGCACCATCATCGTTACCTTTAAAAGCAGCCCATGTGCCATCACTGTCGCCGATCAGCAGTTCGGCCGAAACGTCGCCCATGTCCGAGAGTCCCCCAATGCGGATAAAGTCGTTGAATACGCCTACAGCGAAGGTGAAATCCCTCGTTGCTAAATTAGGCAACGTAGCTAGCAGTGCGAGGGGAGGAAGTGTTTTTAAGAGCGCAGACAGGAGCAGTACTGGCAGTACCAGTAGCAGTAAGAATCGATTCGCCTCGAACAATAGTAGCAGTGGTGCATCAAAATTCCAAAAGTCTTTTTCACAAGGCTCGTCATCACCTGCCTCCAGTCGACCAATATACGAAGCCGAAAGCCCCGATGAACTGGCGCTGGTAAATGCTGCCTTCAGCTACGACTGTTGTTTGGTAAACAGAAGTCCAAACCACGTCCTCGTCAGTGTACCGGGTGAAGGCGTCGTAGAGTTCGAGGTGCTGAAAGTACTTCCTTTCGATTCTTCTCGCAAATGCATGTCCGTGGTTGTACGACGAACAGGTACGCAGGATGTGGTACTATACACAAAGGGTGCGGACAGTAGCATCATCCCAAACCTGGTACCCTGCACACCAGGCTCGGAAGAGTACCGTTTGCGAGAGCAAACGCAACATCAATTGAATGTATACGCACGGCAAGGACTGCGTGTGCTAGTCATGGCCAAACGGCAGCTGGATCCAACCGATTTTAGCGAATGGTACAGCAAGCACGAAGAATGCGAACTAAGTATGGAGAATCGGGAACGTAAGATACGAGAATCGTTCGGATTGCTCGAAAGAGGTCTCTCGCTAGTGGGGACAACCGGTATAGAAGATCGCTTGCAAGAGGGTGTTCCCGAGACAATCACGTCACTGTTACAAGCCGGTATCGTGATCTGGGTTTTGACAGGCGATAAAGCAGAAACAGCCATTAATATTGCCTATTCGGCGAAGCTATTCAACTCGCAGATGGACATCCTTAAATTGACTGCCCGGTCGCGCGATTCGGCGGAAGCAAGTATAAACTTTTACCTGAACGAAATTGAAAAGCAGCTTAACTCCAATGGTGGCTCCAGCGATACAGACGATGCGTTTGATCAGTTGGATAAGGCACGTGCTCTAGTCGTGGATGGGAAAACGCTCACCTTTATACTGGATTTGCGATCCAACCTAACCAAGCCATTCCTAAGACTGACCCGTTATTGTTCGTCTGTGCTGTGCTGTCGTGCGACACCACTGCAGAAGGCGTTCCTCGTGAAGGTGGTAAAAGAGGAGCTTCGCATCAGCACGCTCGCTATCGGCGATGGAGCTAACGATGTTTCTATGATTCAGGTCGGTATTTAGGTTATATAAATGATATTCTTCGAATTACAAGACGTTACTTGGTTTCATCCGACATTGCAGATGGCCGATGTTGGAGTGGGCATCTGCGGCCAGGAAGGTATGCAAGCAGTTATGGCGTCCGATTTTTCCATTGCCAAGTTCAAAATGCTGGAAAAGTTGCTTTTGGTACATGGACATTGGAATTACGATCGATTGGCTCGCATGATCATCTACTTTTTCTATAAAAATGCGGTAAGTACTCATTGACTGTGAATTGCTGTGACTTGCTACTGTGAATTGAACAGCTTATTATATATAATGTTGATTATGGTTGTTTTAACTAATTCTGATACATATCTTACTCTTTTTTTTAACAGGCCTTCGTGTTTCTTTTGTTTTGGTACCAATTTTACTGTGGATTTTCCGGTGCTGTCATGATCGATCAAGTGTACTTAATGATCTATAATTTGCTATTTACGGCCCTACCCCCGCTGGCAATTGGAGTGTACGATAAGAAGATTATTGACGACCTTCTTCTGGCGTATCCGCAGCTATATCAGCATGTAGGTGTACAGCCACTGCTTGTGAGAAATTATTCACGATCATTTCTAACCACCATTGGACTTTTTTTTTTGTTTTTTCCATTCTCAGGGTCGTCGGGGGAAAGGCTATAAATGGTCAACCTTTTGGATTGTGATGCTCGATGCAGTGTACCAGAGCTTGGTGATATTTTTCGTAGCAAAGGCAGCGTACTGGGGATCGGATGTGGACTTATGGGTGTTTGGTACAACTATTACGTCCTCCTGCTTGTTTACGATGCTGCTACACTGTGCCATAGAAATTAAATCATGGGTATGTTGGTGCCATCGGAACGCAGCATTGTCCGTTAATGTAATGAATCTTGTTATTATTGCTTTTTATAATCTTTCTACTCCAAACAGACAATCCTGCATGTCTTATCGATAGTGATTAGTTTGGTGTCGTTCTATGCGTTTGCATTTGCGTACAATTCGGTTTGTGTCAACTGCTTTGGGTTGCCGTCCAATTATTGGGTTATCCATATGAGCATGAGTACAATACAGTATTATTTGATTACGCTGCTTACTTCCGTACTTGCCCTACTGCCACGGTATGTGTAATTACCCAACGCGTGTTCCAATGTGTTTGATTAATCTAATTTGATACGATTCTCTATGTCCCACTACAGGTTCACGTATCGTGTCATCAAAAATACTATCTGGCCCTGCGAAGGTGTACGGGTAACGTTGCAGTACAAAGAAGAGAAACGAAGAGGTGAGAATCTGCTGGTAACCTGGTCTCGTTCGACATCTGCCTCATCCATATTCAGGTACTTAACACACACAACCTCAAGCAATCACTCGAAATCCAGTACGCTGATCACGAGAAAGCGTTCCGCTACGACGACTGCCGTCGGCGGTATACTCGAGCGCAATGTTCCACGGCAGCGATTTGGCTATTAGGAGAACAATAAGGTTCATATAGCATCTACCCAACGTGATACAGCAAGGGATCAATGAAATATCAATGCAGTGTTGGTAAAGAATAGTCTTACGCATATCAGCATGATATGCCGATTCGCCCAATCTCAATCTGTGTCCATTTTCGATACACTACAAGCGGTCTGCAGTAGAAAGTGATTTATTAACAGGCATGGGGGTAAATAATTTTTAATGCTTATGTACTGGTATGTTTGATGTTCACAATGTTTTAAATGTTATACTCTCACGGTTGGATTTTTTTGTTTTGTATGTGTCTGTGTATGAATGTATGAATGAATGGGAGCATGTGCATACTGTGGTGTTGGAATGTAAGATATTTTTTTAGGTTTAAACATTTTCTCTTGGTAATGGTATTAGCATTTGTTTTGATTTTATACTAGATGAAATTATTATCAAACTTATTTGATTTATTAACTAATTTTAATTTTAATATTTTTAACTTGATTCAGTCATTTCCAATACAGCTGTTGCATGTCATTTGTGTCATATATATATCTATACAAACATTATCTCACTATCAATATCTATGGATAATATCGTTTAAAAAAAATTTAAACATTCTATCCTGAAATCTCATTTTAATTGTAAACTCACTCCTGGATAAACGGTAGGTATATGCAGCTTACTAAACAAAACTTCCTCTTGCATGCTCATACATTTCATGTATATTCCAACTAGTACTAACTACTTACCATATGATTTGCATTTGTTTATATTTTCATCAAAAGCACCTGTAGCATATGAGTTTTGTTGAAGTTGTGTGTGATGTTTTGTTATCCTAAATATGGCTGAGGTAAGTCTTTGAAATGTCAACTATACTATATATATACACGATACACTACACTTTTCGTATTTCGGAGTGTGTTTTTCCATTGAAAAATGTAACTTTTTTCTTTTAGATTAAAAACACTGTATAATTAGGACCACAAATCTTTCTATAAATTGTTGTGTTACACTCGGACAGCAAAGAAGCACTACCTGGATTGTACAAAAAATCAATTGGGATAGATTAGACCAAAACACGAGACAGTTGGGGTGTGTTTGACTTACTTTTCTATTTTGCTGTGAATGCCTTTTTTTTTTGGCTTGCTATGCAAAACTGTTTGATATGATGTGTTTTTCTGCTTTTCAATTTTGCTTTAAAAACAAACAAAAAAACACTTGGATTTTTGCATAATTATTTATTTTCTCACATTTCTCAAAATACGTACTTTCGTTACAGAACCTCCCATTACAGGACTTCGCATAAGGCTGTAGATGGCAGATAAATTGGAGCTTGGAGCAAAATACGCGTAGAATAAAGATGATCTGCCAATCAGGTCCCGTTGTCATTCGCTACGGTATCAAAACTTTTCCAATCAATACAATCGGCTTAGCAGACTCTAGTGGTTTTTTAAAACGAGGAAAATGATAACACAAATTCTGCTCCGTATTACGCAAATAAACACTTGATGCTTCTTTCCAGTGATACCGAAAACAATCAAAAGTAATGTAAAAGGAACATCGTTCTGGCTGGCGGCCTTATCACGTTAATCTACTGTGCTGCATTTCTCTCGTAGAAATGCATACAGCAAAGAGAACGAATCGTCCATATCCTAAACCCCCTTTTTGTATTATAATGGACCAGCTCGCACGCGTGTAAATGAGACACTTTCCATCATTGAGGAAAAAAAAACAGTAATTTATTAACAACTTGGTTTTACATAAGAGCGCGAAGGTTAAAAACAAAAGATAATGCTTCAATAAGACGTTTGTTTGGTTTGTTGATTGTTGATGGCGTGTAGAAAGAGTTTAAGAGCTATTGCAAGCACGGATAAGTAATTGTAAATGCTGCGACCACGGCTGTGAATGTGAATGCTTAACTGGAGCGCTCCGAAAAGAACTGCGATTTTGACATGAGCATCATTGTTTATTGGAGTGTGTTTTTTTGGGGAAAAAAAAATACAATAATTTAAATCTTTCTTAGATGACAATAAAAGTTAATGGCGGTCGCGCATCATGAAATCCCTTTGTAAAGAATGAAGTATGCATTTAATGTAGACAAAATAATACAGAACTAGTATAGCTGAATGATATGAAAACACGACCAAGTGCCTCTTGCTGTTGATGAGGACACGCTTTATTGACTATGTGCGTAATTGCTACACATACATGTAATTACTCTATTGCTTATTGTTATGCTGAATATAAGATACTAGGAAAAATAACGAAATTTAACCTTAACAATTAAGACACGAGCAACGATCCGATTACATCGTTTAAAAATATGCAAGCTGATGAAAGTGTAAAATTGTTAATATTACGCGCGGACTTCTTGCTTTGAGTTGTTCGTTCAGCTCAGAATGTTGTGTTCATTCGGCACGATGAATGAGGTTTGAAAATTGGCCACGAAAGCATTAATCGAAAGCTCCATTCTTGTAGAAATGCATGCAAATACAATGGAATAGCAATATTTATCCTCACCCGTAGGAATGAAAATATTTCATTGAAGTATATGTATATTTATAATTGTAAATTGATAGATTGTATGACGCGAACAACAATGAAACATGTGTTCGTTGGATAACTGGGAATTATTGCACCGTTAAAAAAGATGGAATATTTTTTATACACTGTGACAAAAATAAAACCAAGAGCAAACAATGCAGCAACTGCCTTTTCTTCTTCTATTACTTCTAGCTTCTACTTCTTCTTTGGTGGACCGCTCACGGTAGAGCACGTGGTGCTATATATATGGTCATATTGCACACCGTTCTTCAGGTTGCTTCCCTACATTCTGCAACCGTTGATCCTAGTGTTGTAATGCGAGTCACTCAAACGCACCTGCTCAAAGACTGCTTTCATCCACTCTGCCGGCCGTCGAAACCTCTACAAGCTCATGGTTCATCCTTCACATCTACACGCAATGCTCGTATACACCTCCAAAAATAGTCCTTAGAATGCGCCGCTCAAACAAGCCTAGAGTGTTATCATCCTCCGCATCTATCCTTTTCCGGTGGTCCAGGATTCATCTCGGTTAAGGACCACTAGGATAATAATGTGCGATACGTCTCACATTTCATGCGTTCTCAAAGTCCCTTGGATCTCAGCAGATGGTGAAGACTGTACCGGGTGTCCCTGAACAATGTGTTTTCGGGTTTCGATGCTGACGTCGCTGGCCGATTACATTTAACACGTCTAATTCTTGGTGCTCCACGTTTCAGTCTTGTTTGCCTGCACATTGGGTACATCCTCAGTTGTCCTTCGGATGATGTCAATGCCCGCGAAGCTTAGAAATTTGAACGATCAGTAGAGAATCGTGCATCGGACTTCACTGTCCAGGCTCGCACGACGCCTCGAGGCCCATAGTCATGGGCTCCTAACCCCTTGGCAGCTCCTTGAATCCATAAAGACTTAATGTCTAGTGCACACATTTCAATCACGTAATCTGCATGAGAACGATGATTCTTTTAATGGATGCTTGTGAACTTCTGTAACAATCCGATTCGCCGGGACTTTCCTTCGTCCCGTTTTGTAAAAAAAAATCGAAATTATAAAAGACATTCTTTTCCGCTTTATTGATTTAAAAATCTGTTGCATCTGTTCGCTGTGGGCACTTATTTTTCGTGTGACCCTCTTGTCGACATATTCCACACTTTCGACCCGTTCTGGTGGATGGTTTATTAGTGCTATCGCTACTACTACGACCCCAGCTCGATCCACTGGTATTGACTCCTCCGGAGCCCCAACTAATCGATCCCCCAGCTGTCCCACCATTAGATGACGTTGGAGGCATGTTTTCATCGCCCCATTTGAAGAAACCGCAGGAACTTGCCTGATTGGGACAGCTGAAGAAAGGCCTTCCCTTGTTCGGTCCCTCCTTCTTCACAGTAAATCGCGATGCCGGAGTACCACAACGGCACATAACATCGGCTTCGCCCTCATCCGTTCCAACACGTGCAGTGTTTGATGGATTGATCCAAGAATTTTGTTTCACTCCCCCCTCACCCAATCCGCCACTCTTTCTAGCTGGCCCATCGCTTCGATTGTTCGTTGGTTTTCCCCAAGTGGTAGAAGATCCACCACCACGGATGGACGATTGGCTTCCACCCCAATTGCTCGGCGTGCTCGTGGACTGTCCAGTTCCCCATGAGGATGAGCCAGCTAAACTATTTGTTCGGCCAATTCCACTGCTGGCTGTGTTTGCAGTGTTAGCTGGTCGAGGTTCGCTTTGATTACCGGAACCCCAGGTATTTGTAGAACTACGGGCAGAGGTAGTTACAGTTTGGGCCATTGGTGCAGTGGTCGTATTCGATGATGAACGTACACCGGCAACCACTCGAACGCTGGATTCGTTAATGTTAAATAAGTTTCGAAATTTGCCATCGCACACGATGCAAAACTGGTACTCGTCCATGTCCGTACTTTGCAATAAGGCATAAAAACGTATGCTGCGGAACTTAACGGTCATCTTTTTGCTGCCACATCGGGCACATGTGTCGTCGAGCACGTTGATTTCACGCATCGAATCGTCGAACCATATATTGTTCCTACACTCTGGAAATGCCACACATCCGAGATAGTAGCCGGAGGAATCACGCTTCGATCGAAGGCACATCTTGTTGCCACATTTCGGACATTTGCATACCTCTTTCATGGGTGCGGCCCCACCAGCGGATGCAACTCCTCCGCCAATATCTGGCGGTGGCTCTTGCGGTGTTTGATTCAATCGCTGTCCCATCGCTCTATCGAGTGCTCTTGCCTTTTGGGACATGATCTGGTATACTTCCTTGTACTTGGCAATCTGCTCCGCTAGTACATCGCTGGGATTTTTGCGCCCTTCGCATACCAGCTTCAGGTCGGCTTCGAGACCGGCTCGGAGCTCGGGATGTGCCAAGCGTAATTCCATCATTTCGTATCCCTCCACCAGCCCCATGCCGAGTGTACCGGGTACCAGAAAGCCACGGTCCCGCTCACCAATGTAGCCTCGCTCCTTTATCGTGTTAATGTGTTCAGCGTGGGTTGCATCCGTACCGATACCATGCTTTTCCATCAGTGCAATCAGATCCGCCTCGGTCAGCATGTTCGGTGCCGTTGTCGATCCTTCGTGCAACCCCAACTCGGTCGGTTCGAACGTGTGTCCGACCTCGTACGCATGTATTTCCTTCGCATTCCAGCGATCGTACGGGTACACATCGAGGTAATTTCGCTCGTGAATACACAATCCCGATGCGGTAAATTCTTCCTCCTCGGCCACGACTACATTCACGATCGTTTCCGAACCAGTAGCATCGCGACTGACACATGCAAGAAAGTGTCGCGCTATTAGCTCGTAAACACGCCATTCATCGCCGGATAGGTTTGTCGGAAGTTTGGTAGGATGTATGGGAGGATGGGCTTGATCGGACTTTTTACCATTTCTAGGATTGACACCCCATTGGAGCACCTTTTCAGCAAAAGCACCCCACTGATCACTACTGACCTGAGCTTGCACAAGTGGTGCTAGCTTCATATCACCGGTGAACATGTTTGTCTCAGTACGCGGGTAACTGATGATACCTAAAAGTTTAACAAACATTTGTTTCACATTTTACATTTTAAAAAATTTTTTTTTTTGTAGGTTTGTTTCATATTTACACCATTACTAACCTTGGGTGTACAGTTTTTCCGCAATAGTCATCACTTGCTTGGCGTTCATTTTTAGCTTTCTTGAACCGAGTTTTTCCAACTCTACCGTATCCATCGGTGTGGGACGCCATTTATTTTTCGGTTTCTGCGTAACGTTCACAACTTTTGCCATCGGATTTGCTTGGCAAAGCATCAAATATGCCTCACAGCACTGCTTGTCGAAGAGCCGATTTCGCGACCAATGAAATTCCACCGTTAGTTCATTGATTGTGTGTGTGACTGGAAAAAGGGGGATAAATAGCAGTCGAATAATGAAACCTCTCTATACAATACAAACATACTTACGCTTTATTTTCCAAAAGCTTTGTGGTATGAAATTTTCTATCTCCTTGTACCGCTGTGCTACAAAGCCAAGCGTTGGAATTTGGCAGCTTCCGTAAGAGACCAGATTGTTCGATATGTCTTGGGGGAAGGATTTCTGCAATCGCAACGTTTGATACCGGGTAAAAGCGGCCCCGATTCGCAAATCAAGCTCACTGCGTACATTCACGGCCTCATTCTGACGGGCATCGGGCTGGACCAGGTTCTCAATCGCGCGTTTAATCGATGGTGCAGTAATCTCGGAAAATTTCGCACGTAAAACTCGTAGCTGAGGTTTCACTGCTCGACACACTTCAATAATTTCGAAGCCAATGTTTTCGCCCTCTCGATCGCAATCGGTCCAGATGATGAGAGCAGAGCAACCGCGTACCTCCCGTTCGAGAGTTTTCTTGATTTTTTCGTACTGTTCCGGGCAATTCTTTCGTACCGGTGCCTCGAACAGATCCCCTGGACTACAGCTGTGCCAACCGCGAAATGTCGGCAAAAACTCGTAGGTCAACAGGTGACCCGATACGGATGTCATTATCATTTGAATGTTTTGCCCTTGCAGATTGTAGCTGAATTCGTATATTTTGTTGTACGGCGAGTATCCTTCTCTCTAGAGAAATGAACAGAAACCATTATTGGACAGGGTCGGTCCACGGCACAAGGCCATTGATCAGATAACCTACCCTTTGGGATGATCCTCGCGACAGTAGACCGGCAATCGTTTTCGCCGCATCATTTTTCTCCGCCACATTCAAGTATTTCATTTTTGCACTACATGCACTTGCTAATGTACGTATTTGTGAGTAGTGCTGGATAAAGGATAGCGAGGCTTTTGCGAGACGTAACATTCAACGTCCAGTTGAACATCGATACGCTTGTTACACACTACGGGCACCTTGGTTGTTTGTACACACAGCAAAATAAATATTCGGGAGAGCAACAACGTTGGCGCTTTTTCACCATGTGGCTCTTCCGAGACATATACTTTGACAGTTTAGATGTCATAAATTTTAAAACAATAAACTGTGTGCGTTTTGGCCGTTATAAGTGCATTGAAAGGATTTTTGTTGGAAAACTACAGTGACTTTGAACACTACTGTAATTGTACATCTCCAGAAAGCAAGCAGCATTGCAGTTAATCAACTGCAAGTATTCAAGAGATTCAGTGTTTCAAGGGCTTCGAAGATGATGCTATTTATTTAAGCAGTCTAGCAGAAAATTATGCTATTCTATAAAACGATTGCAAAATTTCACTTTTATCAACAAAGTCATTAATTCTCTAAATGGTCAATCAAATGGTCAAATAGTAGTTTTTCCTCAGAACCGCAATTATTCATTTCATTCTGCACACGGATTTTTGTGAAAATGTATCGATAAGCTTAGATAACACTCCAAGCTGTTTAAATAATTTCTCAATTTAGTGATCCCAATTTGCTTAATAACTATTGCAAGGCATATGTATGCCTAACATGTACTACTCTCATAGGAGGGTTAAATAGTAAAATGGATGTCGGATGTATGTCAAAACATTGTTTTACAGCCTGATCATGTGCTATTTACCCCCGACAAGAAACTCGAATTCTGATATACGAACGGTAAGTTATGAAAATATGAAAATATGAAAATTTACATAAAAACAAAATGTTAGGAAATATTTGATTTAATTTTTTTTTATTCCGTTCGAATTGTCATTTTGCTTGAGAGATGATTTTTTTTTAACTTGGTTGCTTCAAACTTTCAAGAGCTCGTGCTATTCTTTCAAGACTTAGATTTATTTATCTATTTCACCGTTTTATTACATTTAGTCTTAGCATATCATACAACTAACTAAAATTGCAGAGTCTTGACGTAATTTCATGTTGATGTAAATGATGATTAATCTGTTTTTTTGCAAACTGATAACCGATTATCTGGGCGTATGTTTGTCCATCCAGAGTGTTACAACTGAACTAATTTGTCCAGTAAAGTGCCTATGGATGATACATACTAAATAAAATTTTACTTTACTAAGATTTATCAACCATTCTGTTGCGAATTTCGGTGTGTAAAAGCTGCACCAACTCGTACATAAAACGCATATCTATACTCGGAAAGAGTCGAGTCGTTCAATCCATTCGTTTCCAAAGCGTTCATAGCTTTATCGAGTTTGATCTTAAGCGCTAAAAATTGAACTGCTTCCGGTATGTTCGATGTACTATCACAAAAAAGTGGCGTTCAGGCTAAATTTTCTGAAAATTATTCTGCGTAACGTGAATAGTATGGGTGGAAACTGGTTTGAAATAGATAATTTCGAAAAAAATACCCTTATCTTTCGTGCCCCTAATGTATAATTAGTCAATTTTTACAGCTCCGTAAATTTTTCTGATAAAGCTGTACGCAGCGAAAAATCCTATCGTACCGGTGAGGATGTAGAACGTTACAACCATGAGACCTGAAAATGACGATTTCAAACAAACGGTTAATCACAACGGTTGATAATCAATGTATCTGCGCATCTTGATCGTTACTTACCTGTGTATCCCAAATATAGTAACGTAGGTATGAATTCCGTTATTTCGAGTTTTGTGAAGAAATAAAATATACTATAGAACAGTATGTACACAGCAGATCCTCCGGAAACGGTAAAACTTCTCCACCACCATCGGTAATCCTGCGTAAATACGATAGTTAAATATCCGTCAATGCTTTGCCTCAGTGTACACCTACCTCAGCACATAACTGGAAATACGTCATCACGATCGAAATTTGCGAGCAACTCACGACCAGTATGCAAAACACCAGGAACAGAAACCCAAACAGATAGTAAAATTGATTTTGCCAGATCGCCGAAAATATGAAGAACAGCTCAATAAACACGGCCCCGAACGGTAGTATGCCAGCCATCAGAATACACAGTGCGACGTTCATGTACCAATGCTGATGCGGTATCTGGCGGGGAATCATATTCGTACGCACCGGGTGTTGATATGCTTGTTTGCGGTAGCCAAAATAGTATCCCAAAAATACTAACGGTAACGATATGCCAAACCACAGCAGCAATAAAGCGACCATCGTACCGAACGGAACGGCGCCGCTCGAGTCTTTATCCCAAATGAAAAAATTCAAAAAGAAACAGGTACCAAACACCAATCCTGGGTAAAATGTGGCCGTGAGGAAGGCCGCTCGTTCCCAATTGCGTCCTTTCATTGTTTTGTACAGACGAGCTGAGAAGTATCCAGCAATAAGACCCATGAACACGTACAACATGATACCAGCCGTCATTAGCGCACCCCGCGAGGAGGGTGACAGCATTCCCAGCATTGCAATAACTGTTTGAATCGTGAGAAAAGTGAAAGAGTTCGAATTGGAAATTCATGTTAGGTTCGACCACTATAACCATGCGATGAAGTAACTTACAGATGGTAATGAGTGCCATGAAAAATATCTGTATGCCGCTACCAATGACAGCCGCAAAAAGCCGTGGATATCGGGGCGGACGGAACACGTCTCCATGTACCAGCTTCCAACCGGTTTCTTCTAACGTATCTTCAATGCTAATGCTATCGTCGGTGTTGTATTTGGCAATGTCTCTACGAAGTGTACGCACCATAATCATCGTAAGTATTCCTAAAACAAACAAATAGCAACAGTTTAGTCATCTGCAGAACCTCATTGATCCAAGCAATCTTCGTCGATTACCCGAAAGGAAAAATACTACGACGAGCGAGTTGATGATGCTGAACCAGTGAATTTGAACGTCGTTCATGCCCAGATAAATATCCCACCGGGAAGCCCACTTCACCGAAGATTCTTGCCAAACCACTGAATACGTGAAAAACAGCTCCGTTCTACCATTCGGCGTAACCGCCTGTGGTTTTGGATTATCCGGGAAAATGCAAGTATCACCATCGAAAGATAGTGAACTTTTACTGATCGAAAGCGTTTCCACTTCAAATCCAACTACGCGATACTGATTTCTGTGTATAAAAAAATATAACTATGTAAGTACCATTATTTCTTAAGCTATTTCACTTCGACTTACTCGCTGTGAAGATGATAAAATAATCGGAATCTTAAATGGTTGTTGATAAACACGTTTGGCCCATTCGTTTGCCCTAGGCGATATCCATGTTCGAACTGCAGTTCCATCGTATCTGGATTTACAAACTTTGTGGCCACTGGAAGGTTATCAATGATCCTTGAACGATACAGTAGCAATAAATATTAACACGGAGTTTCAATGCGGTTTTTAAACAAACGGCGATACATACAGATGGACAAAGTATTCATGGCGAATCCGTTCGGCTACCTTGGCCGATTGCTCGTGGTCCCAGTTCATAGGCCGATCCTTGGAATTGCACAGCAATTTGCATTGGATGTTTTCTGCCATCCGCACCTCGTACGGTGTATTGACGATCCGATCTCCACGAAGTACTTCACCGAGATTTTCACTTTTATATACCACCGTTCCGTTCTTTGGCAAACAGAGCTGCAATGAATAATACTCGTACGGCAGCTGCGTGTGGGTGCTGGTCATTTTGACGGCTTTAACATCAATTTTTTGGCCCTTTTTAAATTCTACCGGGGCAACGCCGGGGACGTAGAACGCAGAACATTGCCCAACTAGCAACACAACGGGCATTAACGCAAACAACCATTGTACCATCCATCGTCGATTCTGTAATTTCGAAACGTGAACATTATTCTCAACACTGCAGGCAAATGTTTACTTTCTGTGGCCAAATCGCACGTGCCGTTTGGCACCCAAAGGCGCATAAACTGTACGGTCCTTCTACAATATATACCTGGTTTTCCATGTTTAGCTTTATCTGGACAGAAAAATCAAGAAATACATCGGAAAACCGAATCAAACGACCGAAAAACAAGGATTTCCACTTCTGCACGGTCCTTTTTCGATGCGAGAAAAGAAAAACAATTTACGTACGCAGCACTATGGTCGCCGCTTAGGTCATTGTTTTTGTCATTTAGAGTGACAGTTGGAATATCGGAATTGTTGGGAGGGATTAAGTTTTGCAAATGATTTATTTTTTCCTCTCTACAATATGGTTTTTACGTCCACAATAGGCACAATTAAACATTGACTAGTTAATTGTGCCAGTATTTTAATTGTGACCTTAATGGTGTTTCCAAAATAATAAATGACCTTGTGTTACGCAAATTATAAGCTCTATGAGCTTTTAAGCTTAATCAACAAGTCCAAAGCTGGTTGTGTAAGGGAGTATTCTATTTAAAGATATCAGTCTAAAGGGGTTTTTCTTGTAACGGACCAAAAACAAAGTTTTTGTACAGGATTCGAAATAGTGAAAAACTACACATTTGCTATTGAACAGGATTGACATTATTAAATCAAAGTTCAATTTAAAATGGAGCATGTAGAATAATATATCTCTTGTTGTGCTTCTTATTTTCGCAGAAACCTTATGTGGTCAAGGCCTTATGGGTTTAGCTATCTGTAGACTGATTGGAGTGTAGAAACAGGATGTGCAGTCCTGCATATGGGATCACTCAGTTCGCACGAGATTCGAACCTATAATAGGAATGTGGTTAGGTCTTACGGATTTTGGTCGTGATTATACTGAATTGATTACGGTATCCGGTTGATTGCGGAGTAATCTTGTTCAGGAAGTTTTTCGAACAATTACACTCAACCTTCACTGCACATTAATGATTTATA